>KK121806.1:739827-779711 GCA_000611955.2 Stegodyphus mimosarum
GGGATGGAAGGCCTTTGGTACACCATTCCCCGGATGTTCTTCCTCAAAGCTCGGATAGAACTACATAATTTGTGCGCCAGAACTATACCTGTATGACCCATTGTGAAATTTTGGTGACTCGCCCAATTCTACCTGTACCTGTTATTAATGCTTAGTTCAGTTATCTTACCAAATCAGAATTAGTCGATGAATTTTACGATATCAACAAACGCAGGATCGGATCTGTGATTGGTATGAATCTTGGGCACCTTAATCTATGATTGGTACGATTCGTTGCCTATCACACATCCATTTGTTTCGGACGAATAACTGTTTCAAATAATATTTCTATCCATTGAAAGAAAGACACACGACTTTATCCTTCCTTTTTCGAAACCCTGTAAGTTATTCCTTTTCAACCAATCAGCTATCAGCTTCTAATTCTTCCTCATCATCATATTCGAAAATTAGTTTTCCTTTTACATGGTAACTCCAAAGTGATCTATAGTGATTGGATGTTTTATATTATATAACAAAGCTTACAAATTGTACTAAACAGTTGTTTACCGAAATGTTTTGAACGTGCGATGCGCACTTTACACGTGACAGCACTATTGTGTTCAACTCTTTCCTGATTTTGAAGGAGAATATTCCGACGGATGCACCAAACCACTCAAGATGACTTCCGGATCTAAATGCATTTTAAGTGCCTCCATGGGGCAAAGACACGGTACGCTTGCAAATATCCAAGCCTTGTCCAGGATTCTAATACGAGCCTGGCGATATGAAATCCAGCAGCAAAAGTAATTAATTTTAGTTTTAAACAAGCAGAAAATGTTACGTTTTTGAATATGACTTAACGCGAGAACATCATCTGTGAAAAATAGCACCATATGACTGGCCATAATGAACGAAGAACGTAGTTAGTTCACAACAGGGTAAGAATTACCGAATTAATGAATTTCGTGAAAATTCGCCAGCAAAATTATGTTATTACATTTCACAGTGGCTCATAATAAAGAATGCATGGAACACTTAGGCACTCAGCACGGATTTATGTACCCGCATCTAGCTCTACTTCAATGACCTCAGGGTATTGACCTTGCTTCAGGACATTCGCAGTTACATGTTCAGGAAAAGATCGCTACTTTTCTATGTTTCTTATTGTTTTTCATTGTGTATTGTTTAACGTAAATTAATTAGTCTATTCGTGTATTGAAAAATCTGATGACTTCCTTATATGGAATATTAAATTATACGCATTTTTTCTTGAAATTCATTTAAACGTATCTCCTCGAATTTAATTAGAGATATATTTCTCATTCAACTAATTCAGTCCTCACCTCGATGCAAGGCAAAACGTACACTAAAACTCAAAATATCTACATTAAAATCTGAAAGATATAGAAAAACATAAAACACCAAATGCAGTTAAAATAATTAAAAAACAATTTTAAAATTAAAATTACAGTTTCTACGCAAAAACAAGCAATTTGCGACAGCAGGCAAGAAGGCAGATTTTTCAGGGCACAAAACTAAGTGTTTCCTTTTGGTCCCACTCGCCGAAAAGACACTAAAAGTGCAGAAAGTATTTATCCACTAATCTGCTAAGTTTCAAATGTAAAATATTTCGCTGCTATAGTAAAAAATTAGGCTTAGCCATACTTAAACAACTTTTAAATTGTTGATAATTCTACAACTATTGCATGCAGATTAAATAACGGCATAAACACTTTAACCTGAAGATAAGAATAACATAATTCATTCATTTGCAAAGCAAAAATATACAATTTACCAATTTATATAAGAATAAAAAACTGAGCTCACTTAGCCGAATTTATACTTCTGGTGCTGGCGATTGCACCCAAAATAGGAGGTTCACAACTACATGTTATAGCCGTCGTATTATATGGTAGTTCCTCTGCTTTCTTAACATGGCTTCGTGGTGTAATGGTCAGCAAGCTTGGTGCGTATTCGAGAGGTCCGAGGTTCAAGTCCCGGCCAGACATTGCTCGTTTTTCATGTCTCCTGCTTCGAAATAGCGTAATGTCTCTACACCATATACAGAGTTTCGAAGTTCTGAGACTACACGTTTTCGAGGTATGTGAGATAGATACATACGTAAGTACAGACGCCACGAAAAAATATTTTCTGAATCCATTTTAAATCAGTTTTATAATTCGTTTTGGGGAAAAGAGTCCGTTATTCTGTCCTTACGTACAGATGTCACGCTAAAACATGGCTAAATTGTATTTGATAGTGGAAAAAATGGGTGTTTTTGTTGAAATAAGATACCAGAAATTTTTCGTGATTGGAGAAAGTGAGGAACTAAAAACATTTTATAATTCCTTATAAATAATTACCACAATTGAGAACGGAATAAAAATGCACCATTGTGTTACTAAAGCTCCAAATTTTACTCATAGCCAAAGTTGGGAGAACTAAGGAAGCGAAATTGTTGATCCTAAAAGTGTTCTTTATTTATATAGGACCTTTATCTCTATGTTTCGAATGGAGGCTGAAGATAATAGCCTTGACCTTTCAGTTCATCTGACAGTATAACTAACTATGTCAGATGACCAATTAATTTTAAATTCTGGGGATCTATATGGGGTAATTTTTACTTGGCTTAGCATGGATTTCCAATTTTGCCTGACATATTGCAGCAAAACGTTACCTCTCATCTCATACACTAATTGGCATATATTCACCGGAAACATATGGTGATTAAAATGTTGACGTAATTAAAGCATTCAATTAATTTAAGTAAGTTAGTCAATAGTTTCCCGACATAATATACAAGACTTTGTAACAAAACAGTTTGTGTTTCTACTCGCTGAGTATGAAATACTAATCTAATCAAACTTTTTTAACATAAGGTCTTTTATATTAGATATATATCTCTCTATTAACAATTATTTTTGTTATTATGAAAAAACTTTCCAGATTATGCCTTACCAAACCAAGCTTGGCTACATTATGTTCCATCTGTAAAAGGCCAACAGACGCGAATATAGTCGCTTTCTCGAATCATAATTTAAACATAGAATGGTTCGCCGTCGAGACGATCTGCTTATAATAACGTAGCTGAAGTGACAGCGTGGAGGGGGTGGACTCGGCCATCATGTCTTCGAAAATGAAGACCGTGTCGTGGTTTAATGCAGGACAACCCCTGGCGTCCGCCCACAGCGTCGTCTCTGTAGAGAGGGTATTCTTCATCTGTCACTGCCCGCTCGGACAGTGGAGTCTCTTAGATTCTCGAGTTCAGCCAGGGCTGACGTGAGCAAGAATGTCTCCGGATGACTGGGGAGGGGCGAACAATAGCGATAAATTTCGAGCGGGGCGTTGTTTTTGGAAGGAAGGTATTTCCGTGTTGAGGGCTTGCCAGCAAAGTGATGGGAAAATCTCGAGCTTATTTGGGTTCTTCCGCTTTTCTTGTTTTCTTAATGCTCATGTACGGCCTGGAAATAAATGTGATAAAAGAATGTAACGCTGTATTAGGCTGAATTGCATTATTTAATTTAGGTAAAACCCACAAAGTCTGACTGCTGAATCTCTCTAAATGTTTTGACTAAAAGAATTCTAGAAGATGAAATCTGGATATTATTAATTCCCTTTTCGGCCGTAATAAAAGAGAAGATAACCGTTGGGTTCGACAGATTTTGAAATCTTCCCTGCCAAAAAAACACTACAGTCTCGAACATACGTGGTTTGCACGATATTATTCTAATTCCAATCCGATAGCACGAGAAGCAGTTAATTTGTAGGGTTGTTGCAGTGTTAAAATAGATAATGCCAAGCAATAGCACTAAGAATTTGACTGAAGTTTAGAAAAACAAATTATATTCGTACGTATTTTCCTAGAAGCAAAGCAAAAATTGTTTCTTCACTCTAATTTTCATTATTCATTCCCTTTCCTGAATATCAATATTAATAAAACTGTATCAATAAACGCCTTTTGAATTATCTTAACAATTCATGAAAGGAAAACTCGAGCTTTCCTTTCATAAATTGAGAGATTTTTAGATATTAATGATTGACTTATATAAGTTTCAAATGGTAAAAATGCGCTACTCAGACAAGATAGCTTTTGTGTTACATACTGGTCTGCAAAACATAAAGTAAGAAGAATTTTAAACAAAAGTATCTAAGATTTTAGGAAATCATAAACAGTAAAAGATGACATATTAGTTAACATTATACTGCACTACCTGCAGTGCTACAGATAAATAAATGATTGTCGAATGTTAAATAAAGGTAGATTATTATCTTCAATGGTGAGACCAGTTTGAATACAGTATCACTTTCCACTTGCTTTTATAGAGCCGCAAAGAGTAAGAAGTCTTTGTAAACTCGCCCTAGAAATAAACACTTCATTTTACTATCCCCATTTTCATCAGTACCACTGTATTTTCTCCTCTAGCATTTTGGTGCTAGATTCTGAAAACTTAAAACGCATAATTTTCCCCATCATTTGCTGCATACAGATTTTCACTATGAGAACTAACTAATCGGTAAATTTAATTCCTTTTATTATTATTATTTTTAGGCAATGTATCAGTTTGTATTAGTCCTTTTCATTTATTATTTAAAACGCATTTTGTGGAGATTCTTCGTTAAGCTACCTTGACTTAGCAAGTGCTTTGACAGCTAAGAAACTTTCCAAACATGCGATTTCAGCTTATTTTTGTTATTTAGGTACCAGTTTATTATAGTCTTATTTACTCCTTATGGGGTCGAACTTTAGAAATCCGGGTCTTTTTATTCGTCCCTATCCTTCTCCATCGTTTCTTGGATTTCCCTCTTGGGAATTGCCGTCAAGACTCCCATGTAAGGTTTTACAAAGTAACAGAGCAGGACATGTCAGGCAGAGCTAGACGTTCCGGCTCAGTCACCATCAGATACCCGTCAGGTATTCACTTCAGTGGATCATAAGGCTAATTCGTAGCCAGGGGGGGTCAAAGTCACCTCCGATATCTAATTTCTAACCCACCAGGTATAGGCTCACTATACACCACCCTCCAAAGGTTAAGGAACAGCATGTTTTTTGTGTCTAATGTGAGAATGAAGTAACATAGAAACAAAAAAATTTACAGGACATGTTCACTAAACAGTTCTATAATGAATGCGACATCGAATGTTTCTAATGTTTAACACAGACATGAATTACAACCAAAAATTGTACTTTTCGCAGAGAACTCCAGTCTTGGAGAAACAGTATATCACAGATTTTTGAGGAAAAGGGTTGGTAACATTACAAAAACGGGCTCTAATACGGTATGTGTCCAACCCTAGCTGCAGTACATTGGCGACAGCGACGTTCCATGTTGTCAATTAAGTTGTCGTTCAATGAAATGTGAACCAACGATCGGATATGGAGTAATCTTTGCTCAAAGTCATTTAACGACCTTGAAGGAGGATTTAATCAGCAACCTGTGTCCCAAGATGTTAGTCCCAAAGATGTTCTATCGGATTCAGGTCTGGGAATTGAGCTGGCCATTCCATCTGCTCCATACCATGATCCTCAAGATATTCGTCAGAAACCCGAGCTCGGTGCGGTTGCGCATCAGAAGAAATACAGGACCAATAGCAGCAGCATATAGGTGGGCATACTGATCAAGGATTTCCTCTCGATATCTTACACCGATCAAAGTTCCTCCATGAAACACATGCAGGTTGACCACCGAGAGTGATCCGAGCCCAAAGCACTATACCCCCACCTCTGTAACTGTCTCTTTGCACAATGTGAGATTGGTTGTATCTGGCGCGTTGTTACCTTCAGACCAACTGCCGACCTGAATTACTTTCTAGTGTGAACCTGGACTCGTCTGTGTGAGGAGAACAGACGCCGTTTGTTAACTGGTCCTGGAGACGTGTTGTCTTGTCCAACATAAACGGGCACCTCTGTGTCCTCGGGTCAAAGAGACACAAACAACTGGTCCTCTTGCCTACAGACCTGTATTGTGCAGGTTTCCATGCACTGTAGTATCTGAGATTCTTCTTCCTGTTGCCACTAAATGATCTGCGATGAGCTAAGGCACAGTAATGCTACCGCAGGTGTTGTAACTCTAGACACAGAATTCTCGGATTCAAACTGATTCCATAGTTGGTGGACCATTACACCAGAGAAATTGATCAGTGCTCGTGAAAAAAATTACAATTTTTGCATATTTTTTCCAACCTCTTTATAATTATTTATTTCTATAAAATAAAAGTGGTAGCTATTGTTTTACACATATTTTCTTACATTTCGTTACTGTCATGAATATCAACTGTGAATTTAAATGCTGCTAACATTTTTATAGCGGTGAGCTCTGAAAAACATTGTGTTCCTTAACTTTTGGAGGGAATTGTAATGATAGTATTATTATACATTCTTCTTGGAAAGCGGGCTTGTTCTAAAAAATAATGTTGTGATAATTAGCAGTAGTTTACCCATGACTACATTTCATTTGTTATGTTATTACTGTAACCATGTTCTTCGGAAATTAAATTACTCGCATAATTTTCCACTTCCAGTTTTCAGATGATAAAACTAGGTAAAAAAGGGGACGAATTCGTAGTGTACCAAATTATTTTCGCTCCAGTTGATGTCCAGAAAGACTGCTGAGGCTGAATTTGCCTTCGGCAATAAACAATGTTTCCACCATTGTGCAATCCAAAAAAGTCTTGTGATTTTTTGCGTGGCTGTTAGTGATGAAACCGCTGTAAGTGATGAAGAGTTAAATATAGAAATTAAAAATACACATACATTTAGAATACAAATTAGAAAAAAGATAAGGACATTTTGAATGAATATTCAAAACGCGTGTGACTGATACTTTGATTTTTACATTTTTGTGGCTTTAATTCGTTTTTTAGACCAAAGTGCATTTTTGGAATGATGGATGGACTCTTAATTTAGTTGCTTCCTTATAAATGTCGGTTCACTTTAGAATTGTTGCCACCAAACATTAGTGCCCTGTATTATATTTAAAGACATTAAATAATGAAGAATCTGAATAAATGTATGCATGTTTCTCGCCTTGTCATAAAACAACGGTACCTAGAGCCATCAAATTTTGAATAATATACGTTTCCAACCGAATATGGGCATCTGGAAGCCCAAATTTGGAATTTGGTTTATTATCTACTTCACATTTTGTAAAACTTTAACGAATTTTTGATGAACAAACTCAACGATTTCAAAGCGAGCAATGGCAACACTGTACGAAAAAAAAAAACATTTTTGTCTCCAGTGCGTGAGGCTGTGTATCGGAAATTCTAAAGATATGCTCGTTTTAAAATTATTTTGTGATATTGCTGTTGAACTGAATTTTATGTTTTAAGTGCGAACAATATGATATTTAATAAATAAAGGTAACCCCTTTTCTTGTTTTCAAATTCCTGGTAGACATTATTCTATTCCACTTACAAAGAAAAACTATATTTATTGATATTTTTCTGCAGCTTTCCTGCGTTCTTATATCTGAATAAAAATGTATTTCAATTTTCGTATTCTTATATTCTGATAAATAACACTTTTAATATACTTTTTTCAGTATATTTTACATCAAACTGCCGCTTATATTCTTTAACAAAACGAATATTTGCTACTTGATATTCACCTTCTCATGCAAACCGCTTTAAAAAACTTCCTAACACCCACATATTGAAAAGATTTTATCTAGTATTTTACACCCACGGGCTTTAAAATCTGCATTATATTCTCGACGTGATAACAATAAAATGTACTTAACATCCAACGATATTCTACTTTCCGATTTTAAATCACGAGTTAGCCTCTTTTAAAACAGCAAATCGCACCATTTCGTATTTTTCAAAGGTCAAAATGCACTTTAAGTATGCGGAATTATATCAAATGCCGCCACGTTTATGTGTTTTCGGAAATACCCGCTGAATAACGAGATTCTTCCTGTAGACAAAACTGCAAGAATATATATGATCGTTAACGCTCGAAGAGACAAAAAACATGGGACACTAAAATGTGAAATGTCCAAATCTAAAATCGATTCCAAAAAAAAACGATCTAAAATTTAAGTCTATTGTTTTCAGATCAACAAAATACACAAATCCTGCAAAATGCCAAAAAATGGTAACAGCTGATATTCTATGGGTATATGTAAATGGCAACAACAAGAATTATATATATATATATTATAAGAGATTGGAATAAACGATTTTCTGGTAGTGTGCGATATGTCACTCCAAAGAGAAGCAAGAAAAAATGATTCTTTTTTATTTATTTGGAAAGCGGGTAACGGCGCTTTTTATCGCTTTGTTTCTCATCCCACTTGTTTTGGGGTTTTAGTACGAGAGTGAGCGATAGTGAGAACTTATTTTCTATGATCCCTTGTGACGCAGTCGGGTGAGAGTTTTACTCGTTTTCTTCGTGGAAGAGAAAAGAACATTTTTTGTTTTGTATTTAAGTGGAAAATATGTTTTATTCTCAGTATCAGGATTTGAAAAGGCTTATCTTGAAAGATATACTTAGAGGAAAAACTTACTTTTCGGAGTAGGCTCTGAAGAGGAAGAGTAGAGTTTACAGCTTTTGATTGCTTTTTGCGAAACCTTCGATGACCCAGCAGAGCAAACTACGCATTACTTTTGTAATTTGATAGGAGAATATCTTTTATTGACTTAAATAACATCGAAAATAAGCAGTTCCAAGTTACGGTTTACTTAAAGCAGTGTAGAAAATATGTAATCACACTGGAACTAAAACCCTTCAAAAAATAAAAATTCTATTAAAATTTTAAAAAATAAATCTGAAATATTTCAGATTTTAAATTACGTCCATTACGTTTTTTTAAAGTTTTGTGTAATACCTTTGTAGAGACATTAGGTTATTACGAAGCAGGAGACATGAAAAATGAGCAACGCCTTCTCCGGGAATCGAACCACGGACCTCTCGGTCACGCGTCGAGTATGCAGACCACTACACCACGAAGGCATGGGAAGAAGGCGGGAGAAATACCTTATATACTTCCCCTTTTAAAGGGCGACTGGGGTTTAGGGGACCCAATCGCCAAATCCCGGTGGTGGAGAATCATCATCCACCATCTTTTTAGTTCGGGCGCCAGTGTAGAGATATTAGGTTATTACGAAGCAGGAGACATGAAAAATGAGCAACGCCTTCGCCGGGAATCGAACCAACGACCTCTCGGTTACGCGTCGAGCATGCAGACCACTATACCACGAAGGCATGCGAAGAAGGCGGGAGAAATACCTTATACTTTTATTAATTAAATATCATGTTCTTCGCATTTAAACGATAAAATTCCGATCAGCAATATCGCAAAATAATTTTAAAATGAGATTATCTTTAAAATTTCCGATACACAGGCTCACGCGCTGGAGATAAAAAAAGGATTTTCCCCTCGTAGAGTGTTGCTATCGCTCGCTTTTAAATCGTTGAGTTTGTTAATCAAAAATTCGTTAAAGTTTTACAAAATATGAAATCGATAATAAAACAAATTCCAAATTTCAAATTGGACTTCCAGATGTCCATATTCGCAGGAGAATTTCGTCATTCAAAATTCGATTGCTATGGGTAGCGTTGTTTTATCACAATGCGAGAAACATACATACATTTATGCAGGTTCTTTACTATTTAATTTCTTTAAATATAATACAGGGCGATAATGTTTCGTGGCAACAACTTCAAAAGTGAATCGGAAATTTATAGTGAATCAACGCAAAGTGCCAAAACGAAAACAATAGTGTTTCAGGGACAAAGCTTTGTGGAGTAAAAGTAATTTCTGAACTAGCAGTTACGATGCTTTTTAAAAAAAGGCCTACTTAGGTATTTTTCTTGCAACTTTAAAAACCTTAAATGCATATATATTAGAAATACTTTGTATATTGTCTGTAAAATGTTTTTAGTTGTTAGAAACATCTTCTCAGAAATCTTACAAAAAATTTTAGAGTTTTTTCTATAAGCAACGCCTTCGCCCGGAATCATACCACCTCTCGGTTACGCGTCCAGCGTGCTGATCACTACACCACGAAGGCATGCGAAGAAGAAAGGATAAATACCTTATATACTCCCCCCTTTTTAAAGGGCGACTGCAGATCAGGGGCCGCAATCGCCAAATCGTGGTGGTGGAGAATTATCATCTACCACATTTTAGTTCGGGCGCCACTTTGAGAGTCATTAGGATATTTTTGGAAGCAGGAGAATGAAAATTTAGTAATGCCTTCGCCGGGAATCGAACCAAGGGCCTCTAGGTTACGCGTCGAGTTGACGCGCTGCAAGTAATTTAAAGAGTGTAATAAAGGGTAGTTTTAACCCTTCTTCTGTGCAGTCACTAGTCTTCATATTCCACATAAAATATAGGCAGTAGATATCTACAAGGTTAATAAAATATATTTTATCAAAAGAAACACTTCTAAGCTTTGGAATTTCCCACTGAAATACTCGTATAGGTATTCACAATATCATAGAGTACAATCACTAGTTACGCTTCAAACTACTAAGAACGTTAAAGCGCATCTAAAGAGAAAGCTAACCCAGAAATATCCTCGATTTCATGCTGAATTCGTAATGATAACAATACCAACAACTAAGAGCATATATTCTCTCCGGCCTAATATAGTTTTCCACCGGCCTCCGAGATATTTCTGGTACTTTCTGCTTCTCGAAATTACTGAAAAGCTATATGAGGGTCGAATTACGGTTGCAGCTAATGTAGTGATCAATTACCTTTATTCAATTACAGTACCTGTTCAGGTGATGCACGGACCAGACCAAAATGTCGCAGAATTTAGCGACAAAATAAATCGCCAAAACCGTTGTCAGCTTGGCGATATCTTGCCATTTCACCGAGAAACGCATTTACTCATCGTTAAATGGACTTGCCCCTATATTCTTATTTTTCTCGCATACCTTAGTTTTGTATTTTTTTTTTTAATGTTACATTACGCAGCAAAACTCAACGATTTCACATGTGATTGCACTAGAAATCATCTATCTATGTATGGAATTCGTAACTATATATTTATCATTCATGATTTGTTCAAGTGCGTTTGCAGGGCGAACTCTTTTGTATCCTTCATAAAGCACACAAAAGGCTAACTATCAGAGTGTTCGTATTTAGCAAAGCGTAAGAATATTTTATTTATTTTTATATTTATCTCTCAGAATTAATCAATCGGGAATTGTTTAACCAAATGACCGAACTGGAAACAATACTTTTAATAATTACAAATTTTACTTTGTTTTCAATAATATGTACAGCTGATACAATTTCAAGCATCATTAATATATAATGCTTCTAGCTAATAATACTTTAAACATTTTCAGCATTATTTGCAATGAGAAAATGTTTTTCTGACACCATATATTAAGTATCTAGTACATAATTGTTAGGGTTTTATTACCTAGTAAGAAACTACGTGTGGCCAATCCAGAATCGATAGTCCTTCTGGTTACAGCCGAAAACATCGCGGAGGAAAAAATGCAAGGCGAAAACATCGTGGGAGAAAGTAAAGCAAAGAGAAAACATCGCAGTTCTAAACCGTCGTGGTATAAGATATCGTCGCCGAAAACAGAGCGGTACAAAAACTTCGGAGTTTAAAAACATGGTCGTCTAAAATATCGTGGTAAAAAAAAAGTATCTACAAATCATCACAGATATGCGCTTTTCAGCCTTAATAAGTGTAAATGGATATTCGCTTGTAAGAACAAGATGGAAAGAAGGATAAATTTACTTTCATATTTTTTATTAAGTTTATTAGTATTTAAGTTTTAAACTTTTAAAAAACAGAACAAGAAATTTAAACAAAACAAGAAATAATTTTCACTATAAGAGTATCAGATTAACAAAAGGGAAAAAAATAATATCATAATTAACTCAGCAATTTTTTATAGATAAAGTCCATGCAGTTACTTATCTTCCTTTTCCTATTCTTTTTTAAATTATAATTTTCTTGAAAAATTACCAGTAAAACTTAGTAAAATAATTTATTAATTATCTTTGTTAGTTAACTATGTGAGTTTAAAATTCTATTAAGTGCTATAAGTTGCATTAATTTTCTATGCTTAAGTTTCCATTTTACACTTTCAACAGATATTTATTAGTTAGTAAAAGTATTAAATAAAAATTTATCCTTCTTTCCATCTTGCTCTCACAAGTCATTATGCGAGCATCCTTTTACACTTATTAAAGACTGAAATATGCATGTCTGCGATGTTATCGGCATGCGATGATTTGCAGGTACTTTATTTTTTACCACGATATTTTCGACGACGATGTTTTAAACTGCGAAGTTTTTGAACCGCTTTATTTTCGACGACAAAATTTTGTATCACAATGTTTTAGAACTGCGATATTTTCTCTTTGCTGTATTTTCTCCGACGATGTTTTGCTCCACGACGTTTTTCGCCTTGCGTTGTTTTCTACGGGATGTTTTTTTCGCAATGGTTTCAGCGAACACCAGCCCTTCTACCCAGAGAATTTACTTTTTTGAGAAATAAGTTTTTAATCTTCTTTTCCTCAGTAAGTGAAATTGCTGCCCAATGTAAATTTCTTACTTCGTCTCTGACAATATCTAGAAGTTTGTCATTACATCGACCATTCAATTTTCTCCTTTTTATGCAGGTTTTGTATCGCCCATTATTATAGTAGTAGCATTGTAAATTTTATGTAGTTTAATGATACATGTAGCACAATACATGATAGCATACATGTATTGTGCTGAGTTATACTTTTTGAATATTATGGGGCGTACATATCAAGTTACATATATTTTTTGTATTGCATTACTTTCCATTTTTTATTGTATAATTGTATATTATTGCATAATAGCACAATACGTATTGAAAATAAAGCGTATTCCATTTGGTTTTCTATTATTAAGTATCATATTTTTTTGTATATACACTCGGGTGCAAAATTAAGGGATATTGCACATTATATCAAATTTATGAAAAACCTAATGGAGAAATTTTAATAAATTTGCTTTGAAAATGCAATTATAACAGAAGAAGGTATGTAAACTGCAACGGGGGAAAATGGGGGTATAGTTCCATACCTCCCGTTCTACTCGACCGATTGAAGAAATTCAAATTGCGTTTTTCTTGTCTTAAATACGCGACTTAGAATATATATTAGATTCATATATAGCATTGTTCTAATGTAAGTATTTTGACACTAAATCTGACTTTTTCTGAAATAACATACCAAGTTTTTTCCATATTTCGATTCTACGAATTAAATTATTCCTAAATATCAAATTTTGTTGTAAAACTTGGTGCGAAATTTATGGAGAAATTAAAAAATTTTAAAATTTTAAAAATTTAAAAATGGGCACATTTTTTTTCAGTTTGCATCAAGAATAATTAACTTGGCGAACTTCCTAAATTATAGCAATCTATTTTCTTTTCAATTTTTCCCGTTGTACACAAGCGGAAAATCAGGCACCGTTAATACTTTCAAATAATTTTAATATAGTGCATAAACAACATTTGACATTATTATCGCTTACAACGAATATGCCAAATTTAAAAATGCGTCAATACGTAAATTCACGTATGTCTAAGTAAATCGTGAATAAAAAACACTTAATTTCTTGGAGGTGTGCCTAGAAATACATCTATTTTAAGATGATGTGAAACATTTTATAGGTTATATAAAAGGTTATAATTGAAAATTGTTTTCGAAAAATTTAGAAAAGTTATTTAAAAATGCAAATGTAAAAAATAAGTCATAAAAAATAGGCGACTTTTATTTGAAATGAACCTAAATTTTGAAATATGAAACTAAGAATAAAATAAATATAATAAAAAAAAGAGAGATTAATAAATATACATGAAATTCAATTAACATCGGAGAGCTAAAATTTTGAAAGTTACTTTTTTAAAAACTACTCTTCGATCCTTACAAAACTTGGGAGTTTGGAATAATTTGAGTCTTAGAATCGAAATATGGGAAAAAAGTGGAATGTCATTTCAGAAAAAGTCCAAACTTGTGTAAAAATACCTATATTAGAACGATATTATATATAAGTCTAATACATATCCTAAGTCGCGCTTTCGAGGCATGAAAAACGCAAGTTGAATTTCGGGAATCGGCCCAGTGAACGGGATATATAGAGCTGTCCCATATTTTTTAATTGTGCAGTTTATTATTCAAATGTCATTATATGCAGGCGTAAGAAGCTCATATTGCAGGGATGTCCAAAATCTACATTGTGATATCGAACAGGAAATGATTATAATATAGGACGGTACCCCTTCTCATGACCAGACAGTTAGTGCAGCCTAACAGCATGCTGGACAAGAAGCAATTTAGGAGGCTCTATGGCAGTGTATTCCACTCCTGCATTAAGGCAGTTTTCAACTCTAGGATGGTTCTCGGAAGGGAATGACGAGATGAAATCGCCCTCCAAAGAGAGTCTAGATATGCTGTGTACAGTTAAAGTCAAACGATCTGGTTGGCCAATATATGCGGAGAATATCTTGCTTTTCCATGAAATCGTCGACCATCTCTGTGAACGAGTGTTGTTGTCCATTAACAGAAACCCGGAACTAGCTGGGCCCCTGAAAAGTCAAATATAGGACTTTAAGGTCTCCTCACTGTACCAGGCAGGATGCTTTTTTCAAATATGAAAGGATGGCTGCCGTCTAACATAATGCTTGCCCAAACCATTACACTTTCGGCACCGTAATGATAATTTTGCCTGACGAAAGAGGAATGGTATCGTGCTCCAGGCTCTCTCCAGATACTGGTACATCAAGAATCAGTATCCTGGATGAATCCGGATTCATTTATAAATGCAGGGTGCTCCAGTGAAATCTGTCCAAAGGCGCACGTTGTCTGCACCATGTTAAACGCGCTATCTTGTGTGTTGCATTGAACAGAACGCAAACAGCGGGTCTTCTGGTATACAGGCCTAACTCATGAAGCTTTGGGGCAATTATAGACATTGAAACTCGGGTTCCAGTGGTATTGTACAGCTGGCGTGAGAGTTGCGAAGCTGAAGCAGTCCTATGTTCCACTCTAAGAGTGCCAAATAACGTTCCTCATTGGTTGTTGTGGATCTTAGCCGAGTCTGTCCAGGTCTTCTCCAGATGATCTAATGTCCTGAAACTGTTTGCATAAATTGCGGATGACACTGGACGTTACATAGATCTGTGTAACCACCTTCAGTTGTGAATGGCTTGCCTTTGCGAGAAAAAGGGCGATTGTCGTAAAGGAATATGAACACACAGATCGCTGAAAATCTCCCTCGTTAGCCTAAATCGCACGTACTATCACAGCTCCTCAGACACGTACGTGTACGCTTACGTATTCGACGCTGAATGACTGGATAATTCTTCGGCAACATAATTTGTTGGTTTACGTCTATACATTTCGTTAAAATAACCATAATTTGCAAGTTCTCTCAATTTTGATTACGAATGTATACAGTGTACCTCAATAATAGTGGCGCATTTGGTCCTCAATATTCTGGAGCTACAAACTAACTTGTTATTGGTCTTAGTAAATCATATTGATGTGACAGTTATTTTTTACAGTACCAGTATTTTAATGACTGTCTTTTACAGCGTCTTCACTTTAATTTGTTATTATTTTCCCTGCAACTAATCTTCGAGCTATTTCAACGCAACTGGTTGTATAAATAGTTATTTAATGTAAAACCTCTGGAGAGCAGTCGAGCTGTGTTCTCTCGTTTGCCAGTAATTACGGTAGCCTGTCATTATACCAAACTTTAAGGGGCCAGAAGTTTGATTCGCTACATCCGTTTCGATAAGAAAAGTTGTTTTTCTTAATTTTGTATGAAAAGGAATAAAATAAGTACTGATGAATTTATTTATGCTTTAATTTTTACTTACGTTACGTAGGGTTAAAACGGGAAGATTCAATAACTTTAGTGAAGTATGTCGTTTGTCTATCAAAAGATCTAAGAATTCACTACTTTCGCTTTCCCTAAATAAGGAAAATTTCAAAATTTTCGTCATAATATTAGTGTCTTCAATAAAGCTCTTTCTGATAATAAGTCAAAGAATTTGGAGTAAAAAAAATCACTCATGTTCTTTGGTTTGTTGTTGTTGTTGTTTCTAATCTCACTTGTCTGATACAACAGATCAAGCCCACGAACTATCGCCGTGATAAGAAGTACAAGACTGCGTCTGTCACTAGGTTAGAGCCTTGAGCATTATATAGGTGATAATCTGCCCCAACCTCTCGAGAGGACTTTTGGCTCGCCGCATATTTTCAATGCCCACGTACCACACATTTAGAAACATCCATGCCTTTTCCGGGATTCCAAATGAAGTCCTTTAGTGCGGCAGTCAGAATCGTTAACCGGATTCCCGACAGAACGGCTGTTCATTGGTTTAATGGTAACTTAAACCTTTAAGAAAAAACACCATATGGTGTCATTTGCTTATTGTAAGTCCTTGTTCTCCTTGGATGGTTATCCCGCTGATTTCTCATAGTCTTTGTTTAGAAATAGAGAAAAGTGCGGTGAACATAAAATAAAAGAAATATAAAGGTGTTTCACTTTACGGATGGAATGTGGATTGCAGTGCCCTAAACGGAGAATCTTTCAAGAGTTCAGTAATTTTTCGCTAAAAGTTGGAGAAATTCTGGAAAAAAATACACAACATTGTCAAAGATATAAGTCTAATTCGTTATATACGATTTCCTTAGCTTTGGCAGTTCGCTAGATCAGTGCAAAATAACAATATTAAATGAATAGGAAAAAGGAAGGGACGAAAAGGTCCGTTCTTTATATCTTGGGATCCGTTATAAAGCCAGGTTCTTTACAGCGGAGCTCGTCTACATTAATAAAATAATTTAAGTGATTCAGAGACTGTTTTGAAAATGAACGTAAATAAAATTATCATTTTAAATTAATCAAAACATATTCTCCCACATAACGCTCGAAGGGTCATTCCACAACAATTTACATTACATTAAAGTTAATCACTTTGGCCTTTAACTCCCACGTTCACTCTTCATTCCGTCTAAGAGGAGGACAGAGTAAAAGGTAGCAGAATTCGGAGAAGAACGTTAAGAAAAAAGGAACTTCCAACCTCCTCTGCATCTCAATTTGCCCAAATTGTAGTTTCATTCGAAACCAACCCTCCTTTCCGGGCAAAAAAGCAGGATAAAAAGAACAAAAGAAAACCTACCCTATCCTCAACCGTAACTAAGTCCACACAGAGACAAAGTTCTACAATCTAAGCTCAGCATTTGTCTTGGACCCGGTCGATTAATGGCAATGAGATTGCTTAATGGAAGCAACATTAGTAGGGGGGGCGGTTAGGGCGAAGCGCCTTTTAAGGGTACCGCCCTAGCAGGCCGAAAAAGAAAAAGTCCTTTTAATGTTTCTTTCGTTCTCCACCCCTTTACAAGATAAACTCTCCATTTGGGAAGCTGGATGCTCTTATCTCGGAGTGTTTTGAGAAGTTTTAAGTTGAACTATCCCTTCCGCTGTGTCTTATTGAATATTGCATAGAGTGGCTAGTAAGGATGCTCTTCGGAGTTTCTACATTTCTTCTAATGGATGATGGGAAGCAGTTTGTCAACAACGTTTCGTCTCGATGATCTTCGCGAACAAGTTAAATGCTTCCGTAATTGTTTCGAAATTGCTCTGGTTCATCTAATTGGTGCCGAGTTTTAAAACTGTTTTGAGTTTTTAAGAGAATATGTTTCTTCGTTTTCATAGCCTACTTCCTTGGTATTTTAAATATGTTACAGAACTGCAGAAGCGTGTACAAATATACGCAGAACGAATTCAAATAGACATTTGCTTTTATTTGTTTGTATGTAACACGATACCATTGCGTATGGGCACAAGTGACACTACAAGAAAAAGGAGAATATCCCTAACTATATCATTAAAAATATTTCGCAGTTTTGTTTTGTTCCGTTTGGGTATATTTTTATTTGTGAATCCTACATTTTTTCTTCTGGCGCCGAAAACGTTATAAGGTATTTCTCCCACATTCTTTGCATGGCTTCGTGATGCTTCGTCAGCACGCTCGGCGCGTATTCGAGAGGTCTGTGGTTCGAGTCCCGGCGAGGGCATTCTTCATTATTCATATTTCCTGCTTTCAAAAATTACCTAATGTCTCTACACGGTGTTCTGCCTCACCACTGGCACAGTATTTAAGACTTCTGAAAATTGGAATCTCGATCCGGGTTCATTCCCAAACGAATGGTGTGGCTGGATGGCTGGTTTCGTTGTTTTCTCCCTATCTAATGTGAATACGAGCCAGATTCTTTTAGAAGGTTCTTCAGAAATGCATTCCTTTCCTGAAGCAGAAATTCTTCGCATGCTTTGCCTTACTTAAATAACGAACAATCAGCCTAAAATTGATTCCAACTATCAAAAAAGATAATCTAAAATTTCTTTTTATTTTACAGACTACACTTACCTGCAGGGATAGTTTTGGTTGAGAAGACTACTTTGTACCAAAGAAACATTTTTACCAGGCCGAGCACATAAAAATCTAAACGATTGAGCATTTTACATCGTACTGCTCTGCGTTGGCGCATTTTGCGTGTTTGTTTCATATTGTGCGTTTTGCAGTTGGTTGGTGGTCTAAGCTCTCTGGTTGCCTTCATGAAGCATGCTTTCATTTCTAAGGAAAACTGCCTTTTTTCACTCTACCAGTGCTTCCTTTCTAAAATTAGAAGTGCCGGAGCCCTGTAGAAGACTGTCAAGAATGAAGAAAAAGAATTATAAATAAATAACATAACTAAAAAACTAAAATAATTAAATAATTTAACCAAAATTAAAAGAAATGTTAAGAGATAAATAGAAATTTAAGAAATTATTTAATTAATTATAAATAGTTAAATAAAAATATACATTACCGGACCTCATTTTATTTAGGGCTTCGGCTGGAATTAAAATTCCAATCAAAAACTTAAGAAGTAGTTCAGCCGGTCTCCATCTGACGCCCTGGTTATAGGTATAATGTACTGTTTCAAGAAGTAATAGGTACAAAAACTATTCTTTTTTTTAGCACAGTTTATAAGGTTCTCCCGCCTTTTTCGCATGTCTTCGTGGTATAATGGTCAACACGCTGGGCACGTATTCCAGAGGTCCGTGGTTGGAGTCCCGGGGAAGGCGTTCCTCATTTTTCACATCTCCTGCTTCCAAATAACATAATGACTCTGCAACCTATGAAAAAATATTAAGCAATAAAGGATGAAACAATTAAGCGCCATTAAGGAGAATAGTGAGAATTCTACAAATAGTGCGAGGTATAGAAGGATATTTAAAAAAAATGTAGCTTTGAAAATAAAGAGAGAAGAGCAAGATTTGCTTCAAAGATTAATCGATTTAAAAAGGACGAAAGCCACACTAGACGAAATGTAAAGTCTCACCTACAGAAAAATAATCCAAGACATTCGGTCGTCTACTGCAATTTTACCACGGCGGAACTCAATGAGGCTATTCGTCTGTTAAAGTGTGGCAAATATTATGATAGCAATGGCCTGTCGATATAATTCTAGCCGTCAAGGGGAAATGTTCCTTGAATCAACGTGGGGATAAACGTGACTCCTCTGTACTAGTGACAGCAGTGGTCCCTGCGTTTGTCATTCATCGTTTAAAAAGTCTACTGGTCACATCGTTCAAAAGGTCTACTGTAGGTCTGCAGTAGGAAGTCACTAGCATGGAATGTGCATGATCAGGGTATCCCTTTCAGTACTTTCGGGAGCGAAAAATCTGCTCGCTTTCATAAGTCATTGCACATCCTGGAGAATAAGCCTTTGACATGTGAGCGAGAGCTCAACCTCTCCCCTCAGCTAAACGTCTCAACCTCTGTTCAAGGTTTGCCTCTGAGGGAAAGACAGATTTTCATTCAGAAGCTAGAATAGATTTTTAAGGCATATTTGTTATTAACATGAAATTCGTCTGTTGAAATTGGCGTTCGCTTACAGAAAAGAAGTGCCAGAGCCATTTTATTTATTGTTCCGATGCGCTCCGGCTAAAATTATGATTTATCGCAAAAACTGAGAAATGCCGGAGCCAAGCTCTGGTGGCTTCACAATTTAAGCTCTCCACTCTACACATGGGAAACGGTCTGCCTGTATAGAGATGTTTAACGAGACGAACCTTTCAACATCAGTATTCTCGATTCAAATGCGGAATAATGTGTCTGGATGGTTTGGTTGCTTTTAAGACTGAATAGTTTGTTGACTCCTGAAAGTTTCGAGGTTACTGTCGTCGGGAACGTCAAAAGCTTTATTTGTGGGAATAAAATTTCATCTATATTAACTTTTCTTATCAAGATCCATAACAGGACACTGTGCTTTCTCAGTGCTTTACTATGAAAATGGATTTACCAGTACTGACCATTGTGTCTGTGGAGGTATTAGATCTTCAGATCACTGTATAAGGGAATATTCCTTAATGAGACAATACGATATTAAATTTCCTGCCTCCAATATCATTCCTTTTAAATGATTCTTTATTAAATAAAGGCATCTTGTTCTTAAAATTTGTAAAATTATGAATATACTCTCTGCACTGGGAAAAGATATTTGCCCTCCCGCTTAAAATTACATAAAACGCGTATTCGAAATTTGAAGATATTTCGTGCAGTGTAAGCGGCCTAAATTTTGTATAAAAATATTACAATATGATGTAATAGGCACTGTAATTTGAATTGTTAGGTTTTTTTTAACTTCATTATTGTAAGGAAATGATTTAACTATATAAATATAATCATTATTATTAATATTTTACATTTACATTTTAATTGTAAGTATTAGATTTTCTGTTATATTATGAAAAATAACATTTAAATAACATATGCAGGAATCCAAACATTTTAATCAAAAACATATATTATAGCAACTAATTTTTCTCTTAACGCAGTACATTTTGCATAGTATGGATAATATGATAAGGATTGGAAAAGGCTCCCATTAAAGCTACTGAACTCTTTTTTCTATTACTTACAGTAAAAATATAATGTTTAAAAGTCATTTCGAAACAGTTTGATGATGCTGACCGGTAAATAGATACCTTTAAACTGACTCTTTCATGTATCTTTATATGAATTTATTTCTCATTATAGTACGCGCGGAAATTTTCTGTTAAAATACGATATACAGATAAGCGTTGTAGAAACTGCTTATGAATCCTAATGTGTTAAGTTTTCCCCTAGATCTACAGCCAGGTCCGTGAATTGTTGTGTCTATCATTGAGCAAAGTCTTCGTTACTTTGTGAGTACTGGCACCGGTGGCGGACACTTAGACGAAGACAGCCTTTAAGCCTGTTTACACTGGCGAAATATTCGGCCTATGGAATGCATGCGAACTTGAAAGCTTTCGAATCGCATTCGCTTCATTTTGAATGAATATTTAACTCTTGAAATTTTACATAAAGCCATCATCTAGGCTATTTATTTAAATGCTTATATATTCAGTTTTATTTTAAAAATGTGAATAACCTTTTTGCTCTTTAACGGAGCCATCTACTTGTAGAGACTTTAGGTATTTTTTTAAGAGCAGGAGAGATGTGAAAAATGCCAGGATTTGAGCAACGAAAGCCTCGAATACGCGCCGAACGTGCTGACCCTTACAGCACAGAGGCATGCTAAGAAGGCGGCAGAAATAACTTATACACTTCCTCTTTTAAAGGGCGACTGGGGATAAGGTGACCCAGTCGCCAAATATCAGTGGTGGAAAATCATCATCCACTACCGTTTTTAGTTCGAGCGCCACTGCAGATTTATTACGTTATTTTCGAAGCAGGAGAAGAGACAATGAGTATGTGCAATGTCCTCGCCGGTAGTCAAACCGAGAACCTCTCGAATTCGCGCCGAGCGTGCTGACCACTACACCGCGAAGGCATGCCATGAAAGCGGGAGAAAAACACAGGTGAAATAAATTAAGAGAATTTTCATATTTGATCTATGATTTCCAGAACTACTGGACAGATTTTAATAAAATTTGGTGTGAACATAGGCTGATATATTACAAATAATATAAACATTTAACATTTATAATAGACACACATGTTCGTGTGTAACACTCATGGCAGTCTGAAGGTCTTAAACAGCGGTTGCAAAAGACACAAAAGAAATGGGCTAATAGGGGGTACAGTCTCCTCTTACAGCCATACAGGTCTCGCAGTGTGATGTCATACTGGAAATAAGGCAGTTTATCAGTGCTTGTGAGAATTGGTCTCACTCATTCAGCAATGCAGTTTTCAGTTCCTGGATGGTTTACGGAGGGGGTTGCGAGTTGCAATTGCCCTCCCCAGAGCGTCCGAGATATGCTCTATCGGGTTGAGGTTTGGAGCCCTGGCTGGCCAATCCATCCGGCGAATATCGTCACTCTCGAAAAATTCGTCAACCAGTAGAGCTCTATGTGGCCTCGCATTATCGTCCTGTGAGATGAACTCGGGGCCACTGCACCACGAAAAAGGCAAACATAGGACTCCAAGACCTCATCACATCTGTCAAAGACGTGGAGTGGTGTGCGGCCATCCAACATGATACCTGCCCTGACCATTATACCGCCAACGCCATAATTGTTGATTTCGTGGACAGTGGAGGGTAGATAGCGGGTCTCTGGTTCTCTCCATATGAAAGTACGGCGAGAATCGGTATTTAGGCTAAAACGAGACTCATCGGTGAAGAGAACGGTCGCCCATTGCTCCGTACTCCAATGACTATGACGCCTGCACCATGCTAATCGGACTCTCCTGTCCGTAAACGTGAGCGAGACGCAAACAGCTGGTCTTCTGGCAAACAACCCTGTCTGATTCAATCTTTTGGAAACAGTCACCCTTGTTACCCGGGTTCCTGTGGCTGCATGTATGTCCCCAGAGAGCGAAGAAGCTGTAGCCCCTCTGTTACGCGTCGCTAAAATGGACAAATAGGTATCTTCTCTGACCGTCGTGTCTCTTGAATGACCTTGCCGAGGTTTTCTCTCGATGGATCCGGTATCCTGGAACTGTTTCGATAGCATTCACACGACTTTAAATTAAACTCTCTACATATCTGGACTTGCGAATGGCCTGCCTCTAGCCTCCCCAAAAATCGCCATCTCATTCCATCATCTAAACGTTGGTGATTACTCATTTTTACACGTGTACGGTTATTTAATTGCCATACAAGATTTGCATTTTTATACAGAAACAGTGATTTTTCCTTCAGTTCAGTTCTTTTCATGCAATTCGATAAAATATGCAAATTCTCTTAATTTATTTCATCAGTGTACCTTATAAACGTTGCTAGCGTTTCTTGGTTTCAAAGTTCAATCAATGTAAATGGGCCTTTAGGCGACAGTAGTTAGCCAACAGAACGTTAAGCCGACACGTATATTTAGGTGATACGGACAGTTAGTTGATAGGACATTTAGCCGGTATGGCCATTTATTTGGTCGACAGGACCCTAAGTTGACTGGCACAGTTAACCAAGAGTACACTTATCCGACAGGGACATTTAGACGACAGGACACTTAGCTGACAGGGACAGTTAGCCAACATAACACTTATCCGATAGGGACATTTAGCCGACAGGACACTTAGCTGACAGGGACAGTGATCGAACAGGATTATTTAGCCGACAAGACAGTTAACGACAGGGATATGTAACCGACACGGACATTTAACCCACACGATATTTACCCGACAACACAGCCAACAGTTCATTTAGCCGACAGCGCGTTTAAGAGTACGTTTATCGGACAACAAGTACTTAGATAAAAAGCATGCGGTAATGTTTTAGCAAAATTTAACCACATTTATCTGTCAAAAGACTATTTCCAGACTTCACAACGAAAAGGTTTACGGGCAAGTACCACAGCTGTGGCTGTATTTAATGCTAGAGGCTGTAGAGATTTTTAATTTGGACCGAGAAATCAATTTCAAGAGCAATTAGACATAGGAACGAAGCGATTTATACTTAAAGAAATGAGTGCAGGATAGCGGAAGCAAATGTGATCAGTCGATGATAATAGTAATGAAACATGAAGGTATCAGAAATTTGAAAGTGTGGAAAAATTAACGTCGTTAAATAACAAAAGAAAGCGTTTCGTTAATGTGGAAAGGTTCAAATAAATTTAATTTACTAACTGAAGAAGCTTCACGGATAAATTTTGAAACTGAAAGTCAAAATTATGATTAAGTGCCCAGTTGTGATTAGTAACAAAATTATGTGGATTTCGTTTTTTTCAAACATACGATTCATATTCTCTGTCCAGAAGTTTCAACGTTGTTTCAGTCTGGTCGATATATGTCAAACTACATCGACATCACAAACCGCGTTAAGCAAAAATTCCACAAGATATATGATAAATCATATCAAGCTCACCTTCTGCGTGATTTGAAATCAGAGACGAAATCCTTAAGAACTTAACAAGTTTATTGATTGTTGCATTATTACTGATTTTGTGGAGAATTCCAGCAATTTGGTTACGGAAAAGGAGATGAAAAGTTATTTCGATAAGATTGTTAGGATTATTTTTAATAGCTGAATGTTATTTATGATAGCAAGAGGAACATTTTTGAAAGGCTTCATCATTATCTGTGGTAGAATATCCTCTATCAATGGAAGCAAATGAAAGCCGTCTAGTAAATGGCGACTATGCTTGTGAAATCGAAACATGCCTATAAGACGATGAAATGTAATTTCCTAAGATGTTATGTAAACAGGTATTTTAGTAATACGTTATGATGTTTTTTCTGAAATATGAGGCCAGCTATACCGATGATGAATTAATGAAATAAGAGGCGCCTGCTACAAAGGAAAAGTATAATGCTCCATTTTATAGGAAATGCTGCAAAAAAGGATGTTTAACAATGAAGAATTTTAAATTATATTTATGAGAGTTCTGCTTTTACTTCATTCAGCGTTACATCAGTTACATTTGGCTGCTACCAGAGAGCAATTTGTCAAAAAAAAAATAACTCCATTTGGCCTTTACCAGCCTTTTAACCTTAAAAGGTCGAAAATGTTTTATTATTTTTTTTTTCAAAATTTCTAAATTTTTATTCACAACGCTTGTAGGAACGTTTAACGAACAAAAACATTAACTCAGTATTAGACAGCACTGTGTGAGGTTTATTTATTTATTTTTAACTAACAGTTCTTTTTAAGTTGAAAAGCCTTTTCTATCACTCTCTTTTCACCCACGCTTTTCATACCAGAATGTAAGAATGTAATGCCTATCTCATAGATAGGAGAGTTTATTCAGATTAAGGTAGAATGCAAGGCTATTTAAGCAAGAGTTTCGGTAGTTTTAGGCCATGTTGTGCTGTGATTATTGGCGACTTGCTTTAGCGGTGTTAATGTGTTCTTACCTTTTAGGCTTGTCTCGCCGGTTACTTTAGACCAGAGCTCTTCCTGCACGTTAAAGTATTCTGTGAGCCGTTACCGTAACCTACACGCCTTGAAATTGTTATTGGTACGTATTTCTGTTAAGCCAGAAGTGTTGGCTTTTTGTAAACCAATTTGGGTCATTTGTTAATTTTATGATTGAATAAATGATCTTATACTCCCTTCTTCTGATCTCCGTTTAGTTTCACAACATTAGAAGATAATCTTTGAAACGACGTTTTAAAATTTTACGTTCCCAAAGCGTCATAGACTTTTTAACTGGAAAATATCAAAATGCTTAATTTAACAATTCTTTGTTTTGAAGCTGTAGAAGGCAACGAATCTTAAAGAAAATTAAAATGGAATGCTAAGTTTTAAGATTTTTTTTTTGAAAAACAGATAAGATGTCATTTTTATGTATTTAAAATTAGGAATTTTATAGTTTCAATAACATAATCAATGGGATGTTACACAAGCCTCAATGTTATGATTTGCATTTTGCGACTAGTTTGATATTAGTTTGAGAATATCAGGAACTGTAGAAGAGAAATAATTTATGAGATGAAGATTATTTAATTTGAAATTTTCTTATGAGATTATTAAGGAAAAAACTGCATATTTTAATTATTATTTATTGTTACTTTAGTTACTATTTCTAGCATTACCAGTGTCATCAGAACCTTGATAAGCTTTTTCGCGTTTGCTTACTCGATTCGATAAAGAATCGAGGGCTTACTTGGAATATGCATTTTCCGACTAGATATAATAGATAATTACAGTTAATGGATTCAAATACATTTTACGATTTAAGGATACTATACTGACTGTCAACAGATAACAGTGAACAGAAACCGACGTGTGTAGGACAAAACATTGTGAAGTACAATAGAAAATTCTCGAAGATTCAACATACCATTATGCATACCTTTTTGACCAGTTAAATAACACCCAGAAAGATATCCTATTCCTATTGAACATGCTTGTCTGAAAAAGCAGTGTTCAACTTCCCCCTGAAATAGATCTTTTCTCCCGGGTTAGGAAGAAAATCTTTTCGTGAAGGGAGATCCACGTTTCCTCGAAGATGCTAATTAGGAAGTGCCTTAATTATTTCCAACAGAGAAAGTCCCCCTCCCGGAGTAACGTCTGCTTCTCCGTCTCGGGGAACGTCCACCGGGGCGTAATGATGGGGCACCCTAACGAGCAGAGACGCCCCGGTTGTTCTCCCCACCAGAAAAGACATGCGTTATCATTTGTTCTTTTTCCCCTTTTACCATGTCAGCACTTGCGGGTCAGCTTTTTCATTATCGGTGCAGAAATTCCCTTCAAGAAGGAAAGTACGAATGAGAAGGGATAATGAATAGAGTTTATACCATCCCTTTCCTTCTCTCTTTTATTTCACTCTTAGTGTTTCTGTGTTTTTTAAGACGAAAGATTATTGTCCTTCTCATGAGATGAAAGCGAAGAGAAATAGACAGACTTATATGCATTAGCCAGTTTCAGTTTATAAATAAAGTTCATTAAATATTTTAAAGGTTATAAGACTAGCATTTTCATAAATATCTGAGGTAATTTATGTTTATTCATGTTTATTGACATTGTGAACATTTCTTTACCTATCTTTATAAGAACAGCACATTTTCGTCTGAAACTACTAGCGATGAGTTAGAAGACACACATGGAAGTATAAATTCCATGTCCTATTAAAGCAAGGATTTCTAACATGTTCCTTCCATTGACTCTCTTTAAATAAATGGTTTTCTTCATCAACTTGTTAAATTTCTCTTTATAATAAACAGCGTGCAACATAATACACGATCATATACAAATAGTTGCGCATACAAATCTTTAAGATAATAATTAGACTAAGGAAACGATCGAAAGTTTAGAAAAGAAATTAATTTATTCTGTTATTTTTGTATTATTAATATTTTAAATTTTATTTTACAATATAAGCAAATCTTCAGAAACAAATTCTAATTGTCCCAGTTTCTAATTGTTGTTGATGAAGTTATTGTGTGATGTGTTGATGAAGTGTTTTAGCATTTGGTTCCGAATTGCATAAATTAATTCTCAAATCAGCTCATTCAAAAATATTCAACTTGTTTTTAGTTTTTCGCAGTAAAGTTTTGATTTCTGATATAGAGACGATTGAAAAGTTTCTGATGTAGGTTCCATTACAACTTTTATTTTGAGATATCATTCTCAAATGTCTTCGAAGCTCCAAACCATAGGGTACGTACCCATGTGTTCTGAATGAAATTTGGGCTTCAAACATCCTCCTTCTGTGCAATCAATTCTTGCGTCATAATTTTAATATAATTTTTTCTCCTGATACTTATTTTAAATGATTTTCTCCTTACTATATGATATAGATTTATACCTTTAAGTAATCTAGCAATTTTATCAATTAATTTTTAATAATTGCAGTTTTGATTATGATGATCAATTGCTGTTGCATACTCATATATCGATCCCGAGTGACCTCTTCGTAATCATTGACGCCTTTAAAATTCATTGGTCCGCGCGGGGGGGTGGGGGTGTAATACCGACCCCGTTGAGAACACCTGCATTAAGGCATTCGAAATTTAGCTAGCTTAGAAAAACTCCTTCACGGTAGACCTTTTAATGAAACTCACTGTTAGTGATTTTACACTTTCGAGAAGCTACAAAGCTCTGCTTCCCCAGTTTAATAGTACCGAACTGAAATCAAGAATTTTCAAGTTTAGTCATATGGCCGCTACTAAGCCCTTTAATTAAATTAAGTAAAAGTCTTTTCGGCTGTATAAGAAAAAGCTTTTGTCTTTCTCGGATTTTCTACTAAGCAAAATTTTAATACTTGCCGATAGTCTATGATGAAAAACATATCGCTCATTTTCAAGTAATTCATACCGAATAAAGTATTAGTCTTCTTACAGCTAACTCCTCTTGCCACATGAATAAAACGCCTCTTGCCACATGAATAAAAGCATGTGGCGCGACAAAAAGTGTTAACATATATGACAAGAATGTCATCTTTATGATCGCTGGCTATTTGATTTAACCATGGCTTTGCTTGATTTTATTTGTATAGTCCAGGTTGCAATGGTGGGTTGATTGACGCACTTGGACATATGAATGGCACGATATCGCAGTCTCTGATAAAGGCTTCTTCTGCATACAGCATCAAGATAGGCCTGTGCCTGTAAGACGTCAGTATGAGGAGCCTTATTTGGACTCCAATCATGCATCATCATACCGGGCGATCATCTTCAATTATGCCATACGGAACGATTATGCACGATTACCAGTTGCATTGTTACGCATATCTGTCTCTCTGGTGTAACTAACTCTATATTAGACCTACTACAGTTGTTTCAATTTATTTTATTTTAACTCACAAGTAGGTTTTTAATTTGCATGTTTACTCCCGCTTCTTAATTTGACACACAACTCGTTGACAGTACTGTGATTCCTGGTAGACAACAACTGAGCTGTGAATTTTCATCATGATAGTAATGTTAAATCAAACAAATTGTAACCTGTATTTTTTATATTAATTCTTACCTATAGATTCATTAAAATTTTAATTTTATTTTATTATGGTCTTGTCTGCATCAACCTTGAAGTTTCACTTCCATCATGATAACTGATGAATGAAATTTATTGGCATCTAATACGTAGAATTCCCAAAGTTAGCTATGAAATTATGAACCCACGCACTAATCAAATCTAGGTAGGTGTGATACAGTCTGTATTTGTAATGTCTTATATCTTTAGAAAGAATTACCAGGCAGAATAATGCACAACTACAAGTCGTAGTCTACATCAAAATCTTCCATGAAATATTAGTTTATGACATCCTAGTCTCTTTCTTGGCAGACTCATTCATTAGAGCTTTCCGTTACTGAACTCTTCTGATTTATGGTGTCATACACATGTGCAAGATGAAGACAAACAGTGTCTACGGCAAATGTACTCATATATCGAATTACAGCTGCCTGGATTGCAGCATCCTAAATTGCCGCCTAGAGCCTCTTTGTTTCTCTGCTTTGCTGTTCAGAAGCATAGTTCACTGCGGCTAAATTTGATGCTGATCATAGCATATTCTTTTCATCCAATGTACCCGCAATTTTTATTATTTCCTCTTTGTGTTATGGAAGAACCTGTAAAGAAGACATAGTTGTATTGTATTTTGTTCTTTTTAGCATTTTTTAATGGCCAGCAAGGAAAGCAGAAGAAAGAAACTTATTGTAGACATTCAATGTTTAACTATAAAAATCAACAGCTAATAACACACTGATCGCTGTTAGGTACAGCTCATAACCGTACATTTTAACCGCCTAGTAATTTTTGTAGTTTTACTGTTAGTACCATCGTTGTATTTGGGAAATGTACATCGTTCTATTTCTTTTTAACTATCGTACATATTATATTGTACCTTTTACGTTGTATCTTTTCCATTGAACCTCGTATGTTGAAACACTGATGTTGCATGTTTTATATTATAACTTTCTAAATTTTTTAGTGTGCCTTTTATCTTTGTCCTTTTCGAATATTTTGATATGCCATGCATATATTGTTTCTAAATTTCTGTCTATAACTTTATGTGTACAACTAGATGTATGACTTTATGAAGACCTTATGTGCCATATTATATTTATGAAGACCTCAAGTGTGCCATTTTTAAGAAGTGAATTGAAGTAAATTAAGAAGTAGAGGCATTGTTATCGGCACTTAGCTTCTTGCTTGCTATTTTTTGGCCTTGCTTCGATTTGAAATCGCCACCTCGCTTTGTTGCTGCCCAGACGTATAGTGGTTGGGGGAGCCTACTGCAGTACCATGGATATTTGTAAATGTGTAGTGCCTTTGCGGTATGAGGGCACTCTAGATATATGGCGAGCTGAAAGTCATCTCGTGTGGATTGGTGGTAGGAGAGAGAGGTGAGACTATAGGACCCCTCCGGGGCGTTGTCTCTCAAGTCAAGCCTGAGGCTCTGGCAAAAATTCGTCCATGAAATTCAAAAGCAAGACAACAACCTCACTTTGTTCTTTTCTATGCTGTACCATCATATAACTCCTTCATGGCAGCGGTGACGTAATAAACCTTCGCAGCAGTGGCGTAGCATATTCTGTTCTATGCCGTGCCGTCCATATAAGTATATACGCCATCTTACTTTACCCTCTTCTGTGCTGTACCATCATATAACTCCTCCATGGCAGCAGTAACTTAATAAAATTTCGCAGCAGTGACGTAGCATATTCTGTTCTATGCTGTACCGTCCATGTAATATAACTCCATATAATTACATAAGCCTATTTTGTTCTTTCCTATGCTGTACCATCATATAACTCCTTCTTGGTTCAGTAGTTGCTGATTGAAAAAGTGTACAAATAAGCCACATGGCAGCAGTGACGTAATAAACGTCAAATGGACTAGGTAATCTATTTAACAATCTCGTTTTTCCTGACAAATGAAATAAATCAGAATCATAAAAGTGGCATATATAGCTGATAAGCATATTTTTCACGTGGACCAGCCGCCTAGCTGGCGTGGTAAAGTAAAAATAAAGTTACTTGCTAGCCACTAGCATCAAGAAAGCAGTCAGAGATTAATATTGTATTGAAACTGAAATAAATAAGAGGCATACTACTGGAGCTGGGTACTAACTTTTAATTAACAAAAAAAATTATAAAATTCGTATTTTGATTTAATAAGTATCGTTCCAAATATAATTTACTGAATCTTACCTAACTGCAAAGCAGAAAATAGGATTTAGTACATACATCAAACTGTAATTATGCTCTTTTAATAAGATATTTCACACGCCTCATTAGTTGCTGATTAGTTTTTTTTCTTGCATTAGGAGTGTAACAAACAAGTTTGAAACAAAAAAATAAATTTTTTCCCGTCATTTTTTTACGTAAAATATAAGAAACTAGAATTTTTCATTAAGAATTGTTTTCTTAATCTTCTCAGTTTTTTCTTCTTTTTCCCTGTACTTAATTAAAAAATGAGATTGCTTAGTTAACCGTACTCGTTAGATAAAAGATTCTTCTCGAAAAAGTGAATCTAAAAAGGAGAAAATATCCGGAGTTTATTTTGTTGGAGTTTGCTCGTAATGTCTGTTAAACTCAAGAAGATAAATTCCTTTATTTTGTAGAAAGGATGTTTGTAACGAGTATTCGGAGATTAAGCTCTTTGTATGTCATTTTCCATCCGCAAACGTATACTGCATAAATTTGGTCTGAAATTATTTTCAGTCAAAGTATTTGAGATAAGGCGTCAATTTAATTTGGAAATGTGCTAATTAACTGTAAGTAAATTCTCAAAGAATGAAAATGAAAATGAAAATAAGTTATCATTCACGTAGATCAGCACAATTTTTTTTTCATGCCTTTTTCGTTTAATGCGAAAAATTTCAAATTTATAACTTCTTTTTAACAAGGCGAAAAATGATTTGGGAACATAATTATCTATATATATAAAGCGAAGAGTCTGTCTGTATGCACTGAGCTTGCTGTGCATGTGGCCTAAAACATTGTCCGTTTGGTCGTTGGCCAAAACTTCTCGTACGCGTACCTTCTAATACCCTCCTACTTTGAAATTTCACCGCTAGGTCAAACAGTTGTTGTAAAATGCTGAAGTTTCTCACTTCAATAAAATCTTGGACTTGCGGCAGTAGTTGAGGCAAGTTAATTTGAATTTACTCTGCATCGGGCTTTTTGCCGTATAATAGATTAGCAATTTGATCCTAGCGTAAAATAAAGTGCGGCAGTTCTTCAATTTGAAATTGGTATTAGCCGTATAATTCGGCCTCAAGCTTTGCTCTCTTTTTGACCACCGGAAATGCTTTTACCAAAGCAGCTTTAAAATTTTCAAAAGTAAATGTGAAGCTGCCTATCTCCAGTAGACGAAATTTCCCTATACCTTTAAACCAACTTAAAGCCTGTTCTCGTAGGGCGGACGTTCCTATCGTAACCCTTTGGACATCGGGAATTGGATAAAGTAAAAAACGATTTTCTAAATTTTCCAGGAAGCTAGTGATCCACGTTCTTCCGTCGAATGTCACTGCGGGTTTCCTCGAGGTCCGCATTGCTTCAACGAGGTAGCCGAAACCTTCCATAAGGTTTCCAAGAGTCGGTGAAGTTTGCTATGTCGATGGGGCTTGCTGAACTGCAGCGTTATTGTCGCTCATGGGTTCGGAAAAAAAGGGGTGGCACTTGTAAGATCTGCCTCTTCTACTCCATATAAACTATTTCTAGATCCTACAATAAACCTGGCGAATTCTCGCACAGGCGTGAATAAATATCAGCACAGAGGAAGGGTGAAAAATAACCCTTTATTAAATCAAGGTATAACAGAAAGGCACGATCTTCGTGTGTTACGAAACACCGACAACTTGCGGTGGGAACTTAAACGTGCAATATATTTCAAGTCTCATCAAAAGTAGAATAGTGCTGGATTAGCAAGTTAATTTACACCTAAGAGGTTGACTCTCAAATGCTAACAAGCGTGACGATAATCCGAAAATGGCCGAAAGGCTTACTGGCGTAACAGCGAGGTAGCAACGAAACGTGCACTAGCTAGAGAAAACACGCTCTGAATAAACTCAGAGTTTTACCCGTTTAATTACTCACTTCACTTAACCTTAGGTTTACGTCCTGGTGAGAAAATACAACGGGAAGTTGAGATGTTCAGGAAAGGTATCAAACTTAAAATAAATGTGTTATGCAAAATAAGGGGAATTTGCACTCTTAGATAAATCAGCATACAAATTGCAAAAATACATTCTTCAGGTTAAATTGCTTGGAAAATAGTTGCTTTTTCTGTTTTGATTATTTTATGCGTCATTCCTCTCTACTGCATCTTTCCTTTCACTACTCTCGTATGAAAAGAGATTTTAAATTAACCAATAACATCCTTTATTAGCCTCAAATTCAAAATCCTCAGTGTTAATCTGTAAATCTGGAGCTGACTCTGAATATACCAAATGAAAAACAGAAAACTGTCTATAATGTGATGACAGGTCACATGGTGTTATGTATTTTTATGTAGGCATACTAAGAACGATGACCAATGCTATGCTTGCCCGATGCTAAGTACGATACCAATGTTATGGCCATTTGTTTTCGTTAGTTTATTTGGTTCTGGCAAAGCACTCAAGGACTATCTGCATAAAGGGATGGATGCCTTCGTGGAGGACTTTCTGAGGAAAACTGGGTCGTATACATGTTAAACGTGGGAAAAGAGCGAAAGCACCCATGCAGCCAGTCCGTTCGGAGGATTCGAAATTCGGACTGAACTACCAGTGTTCAACTATAAGGTATTTCTCCCGCTTTCTTAGCATGCCTTCGTGGTGTCTTAGCATGCTTTCGTAGTGTAGTGGTCAGCAAGCTCGTGGCGTATTTGAAAGGCCGTGGTTCGAGTCCCGGCTAGTGTATTACTAATTTTTCATCTGCCCTGCTTTAAAAAATGCCTAATGTCTCTACAGTGGCGGCCGAATTAAATGGGTGGTGGATGCTGATTCTTAACCACCAGATTTGCCGATTGGACCCCCTAATTTCCATTCGCCCTATAAAAGGGGTAGTATATAAAGTATTTCTTCCCCCTTCTTTGCATGCCCCGTGGTGTAGTGGTCAACAAGCTCGGCGCATATTCGAGAGGACCGTGGTTCGAGGTCTCTTCTAGGGCATTGCTCATTTTTCATCCCTCCTGCTTTCAAAAATACCTAATGTCTCTACACAGCGGCTTTACCGCTTTACAAGCTGTTGCAACGTTAAGAGGAAAAATTCAAATGGCTGATACAGCCTACTAAAATAAACGCATTTCTTCTTTTTAAATGAATGGTCGCACATTTATTGTATTATATTTAAAGAAGTTAAATAATGAAGAATCTGCATAAATGTATATATGTTTCTATCATCGTGATACAACAACGGTACCTCGAACCATCGAATTTTGAATATTGAACGTTTCCACCCGAATACGGGCATCTGGAGACCCAAATTTAAAATCTGGAATTTGTTTTATTATTGATTCAATTTTTTGTAAACCTTAAACGAATTTTTCACGAAGAAACTCAAGGATTTGGAAACTTGCAATGGGAAAGTTATACAGAGAAAAACATTTTTATCTCCAGTGCGCGGGATTGTGTATCGGAAATTCTAAAGGTATGCTCATTTTAAAATTACTTTGCTATATTGCCGTTGAACTTAATTTTATGGTTTAAGTGCGAAGAACGTGATATTTAATAAATAAAGGTAACACGCAAAACGTTAAAAAAAGCCACCGCCTGGACGTAATTTAAAATCTAGGCCTTGTTTTTTTGTTGTTATTTGTAATGGATGTGGAGGTCCTTCCAGATTGACATGCATTTTGAGTCGAATGCCAACCATCACTCAACGTAGAGTCCACGTAGATCACTATTCCACAGCGATGGGTTTCGACAAGCATGCTTCTCCTTACATATTCTTCATTCTCAGATGGTTATCTGCTGATTTTTGCCCTCCGATAGCAAAAAAAAAAAAAAAAAAAAAAAAAAAAAAAAAAAAAAAAATCTAAAAGGTTTCAGATTTTAAATTACATCCAAAGGGGCGTTTTTTAAACATTTTGTGTGTTACTTTTATTTATTGAATATCATGTTCTTCGCATTTAAACCATAAAATTCAGTTAAAGAACAATATCGCAAAATAATTTTAAACTGACCCTATTTTTAGAATTTCCTACACACAGTCTCACGCTCTTCAGATAAAAAAGTTTTTTTCTGTAGAACGTTGCCATTGCCCGCTTTGAAATCCTTGAGTTTGTGAATCGAAAATTCGTTAAAGTTTTACAAAATATGAAATCGTTAATAAAACAAATTCCAAATTTCAAATTTGGGCTTCCAGATGCCTATATTCGCAGCAGGATCACGGCATTAAAAATTCGATGGCTTCAGGTACGGTCGTTTTATCACAATGCGAGAAACATACATACATTTTTGCGCATTCTTCGTTATTTAATTTCTTTAAATATAATACAGGGCTGCAATAATTTTTGGCAACAGTTTGAAAAGTGATACAGACTTTTAATGTTTCCGACGCAAAATCTCAAAACGAAAACAATAGTCCTTCAGGAACAAAGCCCCTTTGGACTAAAAAAAGAATAACAGCACATTGGTACTGTTATTTTACCCTAATAATCCCACCCTAAGATGTCGGTTCATATATACCCGCATCTGCGATGAGTTTATTTGCACATAAGCTGCAGCGTAGCCCCCATTGGGAAACGCTTTGATAGCGCCTTATAACTAAATATTAAATTCTAGATTGATTAAATTTTTAGACTAGAATAGCTATGGCATGGTTACTTGATATTAAACAATTTACTTTGATTTAAACTAAAATAAACAAATTAAGAAAATTTTCTAAATTCTCACAGAAAACGTCAATACCATTCGCACAAAACTGGTGGATAAATAACGGCAATATTTTTCTAATTTAATAAGTTTTACTTTGCCACATAAATGAAAGTACATATATTTGTATGCAAATAATTATAAACTAGTTTATTATTATTACTACTTGAAACTTGGTGGCGTTTCGATTCTGAAAAAGTTTATACCCTTGGAAAGAAATTACTAGCTTTTACTTACCTTCATCAAGGAATGTAGAAGATACCCGTAGGTCAGTCGGATCCTCATTTATTGATTTACGACTGAGAAAAAAGTCTATACAGGTTTAAATGTATTTCGAAACAAAACGATTATTCTTGGTATGCGAATATATTTATATGAGAACAGCTTTTCACAAAAATTCATAACTGTATTTTTTTTATAAGGACGAGTAAAAGCTAATTAAATATGTATCGTTAAGAATTTTGTACTTTTTAGATATTTTTGACAGAGTTATAATTAAAATTGTTTTATTTCCCAGTGCAGTTCAGCGCGTGACAAATTTTAAAAGAAAGCTACGCCGGAGAAGTAAAAATAGAAAAGCACATGCATTTAACAATGACTAAAACTTTATCTTTGTAACTGATATTTAATTTGAATAAATGCAATTGACTAGTATGTTAGCTCTAACCGTAATTCTACTCGTTTTGCTTCCCGGAAATTGCTATAACTCTCTTGCGCAGCTGATTTAAAAAGCTATAAAAGCCGGAGAGAAACATCTCAGCTCATTTGCGGTTTTATTGAACTGTTGTTGTTGATTGTAACGAATTCGCGGTGAGAACGGATTAGCTTTCTGTGCGCTTTGGATTGCTTTCTATTGAATGTTTTAGTATTTTAAAATATAGCTACTGTTTATATTGCGTGATTTTGTGATATTATACGAATATCTTTGAGGAATGATCCAACGTTTTGTTATATTTCTTGTGCTTAGAATAAATTTTAATAAGTTTTTATCGAATCTGTACATTCAATCTGTTACGAAGCCGAATATCGCAACGGTATCTTCTAATCTTCGAATATTATTTATATCACACTGGAAAATTAATGTACTCCGCTTATAAATTTTATGGTGAGATATTCAGTTTTGTTTTTCATGGCAATGAAAAAAAAATTAAAGTCGGACTTCAAATAACTAAAATTTTAATATCTTTGCAACAACTACATAATTGAAGGTTGTTGCATAAAATTTCTTATGCATCTGAATGTGTCTTTTCGGCCGCAAGTTTGGGACCTTTTATCTAAGTCATATGTTTTTCTCAGTTATAGTTGTACGCAAATAATGGCAATGAAATTGTTACTCTAAACACAAACTGAACTTTCAGCAGCAGCAGATCCAGCTTACCGAGAGTTCAGTTGTCATAACGCCTCTGTGTTTCTTTAAGTAGAGAATTGGTAAAATGCCATGTTTCACCACAAGATTTTACGGCAGTCCTGATTTTAATCAACGGATTGTGGGATATTAACTAGAATGCTATATGTCTCACATATACAGCTCATGTAGAGTTATTTTTAAAATTTTTACGTACGTGAAAAAAAATTATTCGTTTGCTTCAGCAATTTGATTTAATACAAAGAGGGAGATACGTTTTGTAGATTATTAACTATTGTCCGTGAAATATGCTTAGTAATTTTTGATCGCCTTATAAACACTGGTGAAATAAAGTAAGAGAATTTTCATATTTGATCTACGATCTCCAGAACTACTGGACAGATTTTAACAAAATTTGGTGCGAATATAGGTTCATATAATACAAACAAAATAAACATTCAACAGTTATAATAGACACACATGTTCGTGTGTAACACTCGTGAGAGTCTAAAGGTTTGAAACAGCGGTTGCAGAAGACACAAAAGAAATGGGTTAATAGGGGGTATGGTCCTCTCTTACAGCCATACAGACCTCGCAGCGTGATGTCATATTGGAAATAAGGCAGTTTAGGAGTGTCTGTGGCAATTGGTCCCACTCATTCAGCAACGCTCTTTTCAGTTCCTGGATGGTTCTCGGAGGGGGGTTGCGAGTTGCAGTTGCCCTCCCCAGAGCGTCCCAGACATGCTCTATAGAGCTGAGATCTGGAGACCTGGCTGGCCAATCCATCCGGTGAATATCCTTACTCTCGAGAAATTCGTCGACCAAAAGCGCTCTAAGTGGCCTCGCTTTATCGTTCTTAAGATGAATTCGGGGCCCACTGCATCGCGGAATGGGAGAACATAGGGCTCCAAGACCTCATCCCTATACCTCACACCAGTCACAGAGCCTCTGACAAAGACGTGGAGTGGTGTGCGGCCTTCCAACATGATGCCTCCCCAGACCATTACACTGCCACCGCCTTAATTGTTGATTTCGAGGACATTGGACGGTAGGTATCGGGTCCCTATCTCTCTCCATATGAAAGTACAAGCTAGAATCGGTGTTTAGGCTAAAACGGAACTTTTCGGTGAACAGAACAATCGCCTATTGCTCCGCACTCCAATCACTACGCTGTCTGCAGTATACTAATCGGACTCTACTGTCCATAGACGTGAGCTGGACGCAAGCAGCCCGTCTTCTGGCAAACAACCCTCTCTCATTCAACCTTTTGGAAACAGTCACCCTTGTTACACGAGTTCCTATGACTGCATACAGGTCCCGAGAGAGCTGAGAAGCTGTAGCCTCTCTGTTACGCCTCGCTAAAATGGAAAAATAGGGATGTTCTCTGGCGGTCGTGGCTCTTGGACGACCTTGTCTAGGCTGTCTCTCGATGGATCCAGGATCCGGAATTCCATAGGTTACACCCGACGCTGGGCGTTAAATTAAACTCTCTGCATATCTGGACTTGCAATTGGCCTGCTTCTAGCCTCCCCACAATTCGCCATCTCATTTCAGCATCTAAACCTTAGTAGTTCCTCATTTTTACAGTTCTGATGCGGATTTAACCGATTTTTGCAAGATAACACCAAAAAATTCGCCGAGGTGTGCTAGCGAACGCAATTCGTCTTACCCTCCACGAGCTTATAAAGCCTGTTTTTCTGATGGCTCCGCCTACACGCACGTGTACGCTTACGTATTTGCTGTGCACAATTTGAAATTTTATCTAGAAGCTGTGGTTTTCCTTTCAGTGCAGTTCTTTTCATGCAATTCGATAAAATATGCAAATTCTCTTAATTTCTTTCACCAGTGTAGCTGCTATATCCAATCTAATTTTAAACTATGAACAAATAAAATAAATTATACGTTTAGACTCTGCACTATGAACATGGATGTATTAAATTAAATCTTCTTTTGAAATTTTTATAGTTAATATAGCTGATCTGATTGCTAGTAATTATGGCTTTCGTTTTAATGAAACTCAAGCACAATAGTTAGAAGAAAATGTCTGATAAGTATCTCTGAAAGGATTTTTAAAACATCACTGTACAAAAATTGTATACTTAAAAAAATCTATTCCTTTGTTAGTTTACATACTTATGCATTAATTTCTTAGCATGTATCAAAAATGAGCACATTATGCATTTTTAACAGAAACAAATTTCATTTTATTTTAAAAGCAAAATTGTAGAATGGATTTACGGAAGACTGATTATGTCTTTCTTTTTCTGAACAATTTTTCACATTCTATAGCCTTGAATAACCCCTTAATATTCGAGACGGATAACCTTAATAATAAAACTGTATCAAAAGTAAACAAAACAAACCTGACAGTTCTATTTGCATGCCTACGCATGTAAATTAGACGCTAATGGACACTTGCTGTATCATTAAAAATTAACAAGAAATACCCTTGAGTAAAACACTGCCATTATAAAAGCATTTAAAATGTTTCTTTTACTACCATTCTGGTAACTTCTTGTTATTAGCTGTTTATTTTATTGTATAGATAAAAGTAATGAGACTTTATGCAATGCCATCATTTCTTAGAAGACGGCCATTATATTTAAAAGGTTTCTGGGGCCAAATTAATTGAATTTGCGCACTTAATGCAAAGGACCAGCTCTAATTTAATAAATTATTGATGAACTGGACATCCAGCAACCATCCTTCTTCCATCTACTCCCTCGTCTTCTAACTTTGCACATTAATCTTCAAACTCCGTCCCAACCTACCCCCTCAACCCTCCTCCGCTACTACTTCCTTTAATACTCCAACCCTAGCCTAGATGACCCTTTATTTCTTTGAATGAATAGTCCACAGCCAAATAAACATTACTTAGGGAAAG
>KK121806.1:779748-820234 GCA_000611955.2 Stegodyphus mimosarum
AAGATTAAGATTGATTTTTAGAGAAGGTGCGGGAAAAGCTCCGTGACGAAAGGACCGTCTCTTTAACGAGGGTTCTTCAGTTTTGCAAACTGATTAGAGGCAAGTTCATTAGTGAATGCTTTTTGTTTTAGAGAGGGGGATGGAATATTCTCTCTCGAAGCCTCAATCACTTGTGCTTTTCCGAGAGTGAATGATGTTCGAAATGGTCTAAATGTATTTAGTCTGCTTGGATGTACCTCATGCACAAGAACTCAGAAAATTGATGAGACATAGTAGAGTTATTCCTCTTGGTAGCAAGCAAAATAACGAATTGGTGGAGAGAAGAATGGAAAATCATTCCTTTCTACGAATGTCAATGCCTTATTTGCTAATTTCATTTGCACCTCCGAGTTTATTTTTTTCTCATTATGATATACTTCGAGGAATTTTTAACCATTTCAAACGGAATTTTATACTATTTTGATTTCCCAGCAGTCTATATATATAGCTAAGCGAGGTAATGTTTTCAGTGAACTTCTGGTGAATAAGCTCGAATTAAAATCAATACAATATGATTCACTATTTGTGCAATGATATATGTCTGTCTGTGTGTCTGCGTGTGACAAATTTTTTTGGCCGTGATAAATCTTATATGAAACACACTAAAAATTTATATTTTCCATAATTAAACGTTTTACACTTATAAGGTACTTTCTACCCCCTTTCCGCTTACCTTCGTGTTGTATTTCATTACCTTATTTTGCAAATATTATTCTTTAATTTATTATTATTTTTATGTTTTAGTCCAAAGGGGCAATTTGCCCAAAAGGACCATTAATTTCGTTTTGGCATTTTGCGTCGATTCACTACAATCGTTGTTTCACTTTTCAAATTGTTGAAATCAAATATTATCTCCCTGTATTGTATTTAAAGAAATTAAATAGCGAAGAATCTGCGTGAATGTATGTATGTGTTACGCATTGTGATAAAACAACGGTGCTTACAGCCATCCAGTTTTGAATATTGAACTTTTCCACCCGAATATGGGCATCAGGAAGCCCGAATTTGAAATTTGGAATTTGTTTTATTATCGATTTCATATTTTGTGAAACTTTAACGAATTGTTAATTAACAAATTCAAGGTATTCTAAACGAGATATGGGTAAGTTATACAGGAAAAAACATTTTCATCTCCAGCGCGCGAGATTGTGTATCGGAAATTCTAAAACACTCATTTAAAAATTACTTTGCGACATTGCTGTTGAACTGAATTTTATGGTTTAAGTGCGAAGGCTATGATATTTATTAATAAAGGTAACACATAAAATGTTAAAAAAACGCCCCTTTGGACGTAATTTAAAATCTGAAATCATTCAGATTTTTTATTTCTTTTTTTATTATTTTGTTATTATTTTTTATTTTCCAAATATTATTTGTAATAATTACTTTGTAATATAATTAATCTAAAAGATAATTATTATTTTAATATATATAAATGATTCGCAATTGAAAAATGCGAAGGCTAAAAGATAAAGAGGGTGCAAAAATGTTATTTCAAAGGATAAAAGTTTAAACAATGTAGAATTTCATGAAAACATTCTGGTAAATTCGAATTCAGAAGTAAAGCAATCAAAATGTTTATTCTTACAGCTAAATTTATACAGTCACAGAACACATTGCAAGTGATTTGGGAAAAACATTGTACTCCTAGTTAACAGAAAGATAGCTGTAGGAATTAAAAACATGTAGCTCATCGACGAGCTAAGTATACTAAAAGCTACACAAAAATCCTTTTACATACTCAGACCTGAATACACTTTGAGATCTAACTAGCGTCTTTCTGCGTTCCTGTGTAGTAATTTAAATTGGCGTTTCAGATAGCAGAAGATATTCACCTCGGCAGATGGTTCACCGTTAATATTTCGCACACATGCTGACTCATGGCATGCGGTTATAAAACGGCGACATCATTTATAATACAATCCCATCAACATCGCAGTGTGACAACACATCCTCCTCGCATTGTGATCCTATTTTTAAATTCCAGTATAGCGTCACTCTACATTACAGTGTGACATCACATCAGCGTTGCAGTGTAACATCATATAAAGCATACTAAACCTATGTGATAATTTAGGCGACATTACGTGACGCTGCAGTGTTCGCATTATGACATATTCGCTGTCATCTTCTCTTTAAAACACTTTTTCTACCCTACTTTTCTCAGTGCATCTGCGCTGAGCTCGAATACGCAAATCAAGGCATTTTGACTCGAGCTTGTCACAGATCACATGTAATGATGAAGCCTTAGGGGGAGCTAAGAATATAAATCAAATCCTTCGTCTGTTCATAACCAGAGCATAAGAATAACAAAATCTGTTGTGTATACCACATGACTTCCTTGTACGGAATATTAAATTAGATGCATTTTTCCCTGTCTTTCATTTAATCTCACTTCCTCGAATTTCATTAGAAATATATTTCTCGTTCAATTAATTCAGTTCTGTAGGACAACCTCGGACAGCGATGCACGAAGAAATACGTCTAGGCATAGAGTCAATAAGAGTGCGGATGATGTCCTGAGGGATGGCTCTCCATTCCCTTTCAACCATTTACCAGAGGGATGGCTCTCCATTCCATTTCAACCATTTGGCAGAGTCTGCAAATGGCATCCAATCACATCCCACACATGTTCGATTGGTGGCAGGTCAGAAGAGTACGGTGGCCAGGGAAGCATCTGTATACCTTGCAGAGCATTTTGGCAGATGTGAGTACTGTGTCGTCGGGCGTAATCCTCCTGAAAACTTGCATTAAGTAGCCCCTGAAGGTAGGGGATTGCCACAGGCCGCAGTACATTAACCAAGTATCGTTGAGCCGTCATAGTGTCCTGAATACGAACTGGAGGTGACCTGGAATCGTGGGCGATAGCGCCTCAAACGATTATGTCACGTTGTCGGCGGTGGGGCTTTCCACAGTTACTGCCGGATTAGACCTGTCTCCACGTCGACCCCACACACGTATGCGGCGACTGTCACTGGATAAACAGAAGCGTGATTCAACTGAAAACACGGCGTTTTGACATTCTGTCATCCACATCGCTCCAGTCCGGCACCATTCTAAACGTTGGCGTCTATGCTGTGGCGTCAATGGCAGTCTTCTTAACGGACGCCGTGAATGCAGGCCACGTTCAACCAATCGACGGGAAATGGTTCTCGTCGACACGGGAATATCCAGGGTATCTTGCACATGCTACAGAATTGCGGTATACGTGACTTGCGGGACCGCCACAGCTGGTCGGCGGATGCGTCGACGCACGCGTACTGACGTCACTCTGGCTGCCCCTGCACCCCTCCTTCTTCGCACATTCCCTTGTTCCAGCCATGTTCGCCATAGCCGATGCACGTTGCTCGCATCCATGTGGATATCAGCTGCGACTTGACGTAAGGACCAACCTGCCCTTCCCAGTCCGATCACCATACCCCTCGTAAAATCGTCTATCTGCTGGAAGTGGCTTCGTTGACGGCGGCCTGGCATTCTCTCCTATTACACGTATCGTCCGGGACAAAAACCAACTTTCTTCGGTAATTCACATCATTCAAATAACTCAGTGACGTGCGTCTACTCAAAAATTTGCGTAAATTCCTGACCACCTCTTCTTGGTGTTGCATTTTCAACGTTGAGCAGTGTACATTCCTCAAGCCGAAAGCGCGAGGTGAAGCACTCCTGCACTGAGAAGCGACGTAAACAAAATTCTTTGAGCTAGCCGCGCACGGAGTGCCACTCCAGCATGGGTAGAACCCTCACGGGCAAAGCTCTTACTCCCATAAGTAATCCCTTGTAGAATAAATGCATGCAGAAGGACTGTCGATGAAGGGTGCAGAAAATGCGAAAAGCGCACAATTGTTGAAAACGTTAGGCAAAAGAATTCAGGGATGCTGTCTACCCGATATAAGATTTCTTAGAAACGAAAAGTTCCCCCTCCAACAAATTGTCGGAAAATGAGTCTATTATATAGTTTTCAACAAAATTAAACTATTTATAAATAATGAATTGTAAAGTCTAGCACTTGATTAATTCAATTCGATCAAAAGAAAAAATGCTTCTTGCAGTTAAAATATTATAATTACACAGTTATTCGGATGAGCAGTCATTTCTAAAAATTTAAGTTTCTTCAACACCAAAGTCGACTTTACCACCAGAGTCAGAAAATATGGATTCATAAACTTTACCAGAAAGAGGCGTAACCGTTAAACAGAAACTTATTAAATTTTACACACCAAACTGCTGTAAAAACAGAGAACTTTAGCATTTAAAAGTTAAATAACCTTAAGTTTCAAACTTAACCAGCATTAAAGAAAACCGTACAATTTAAAACCAAAGGTAAATTTGAAGTTTGAAAACAAAATTGAAAGTTAATCAAACTTCACTTTAAAAAAGGGATAAAAAGATTAAAACTATCAAACTTAATTTTAAAGTTAACCAGTTACAGCGTACAAAACTAACTTTCAACAATTGCTTTCCACAGAACAAATTAAAATCAAATTAAAAAAATCAAGTTCTGACAAAACTTAATTAAGATACATAATACATAACAACAGTAAAAGAAGAGGTTACTTTGTTGTTGCGAAGCTCAGTTTCTCTAGATTGGCAACAAACCCACTATTCTGCTAAGTTTCAAAGGTAAACAAATATGGCTGCTAAGGTAAAAAAAAAGCTTAGGTTTAACCTCAATTGTTGATAATCCTATAACTAGAACATGCAGGTTAACTATAGGTATAAAAACCTTAACCAGAAGATAAGATCAACATAATTCAATCATTTGTAAGCCAAAAAAGTCACAATGTACAAACATATAAAAATAAAGAAACTGAGCTTACAGAGCCGAGTAAAGACATCTGATATATGTGTATACATGCATTTATATACTTTTGGTGTTGTCGATAGCATCCAAAACAAGAGGAGCACATTTACATGCTATAGCAGTCCTATATAAAAATTTCAACATTTAGAGGCTACCCCTTTTCGAGTTATGCCAGGTACATACACACTTATATAAGTACATACGTACAGACGCCAAAACATCTCTTCTGAATCCATTTAGAATCAATTTTATAACTCGTTTGGGGAAAAAGAGTCCTTTAATCTGTAATTACGTACAGATCTCAAGCAAAAACATCATAAACTGTATTGGATAGAGGTCAAAATGGATATTTTTGTTGAAATATGATACCGGAAATTTTTCGTGATTACTGTACTTCCTTTTTATTTCGTAAATTAAGTAAAAATTTAACCACTTTTAAAGGAAAAATGCACAATTTCCCAACATACAAGAATTAAAATACAGAGCTGGGGAAGAGGGTGGGCATATATATATTTGGTGTGACCGAATGCAACAAGAAAAGGAGGCGCACAATTAGATGTTATAGTAGTCCGATGAAGAAAATTTGATTCTTTCTACGGCTAATTGTTTTGAGTTTTGCGAGATATATTTCACACGTACGCACAGACGTCGCAAAAAAAATCACTTCTGAATCCATTTAAAATTCATTTTACAAGCCTTTTTGGAAAAACAGTCATTTATTCTGTCCGTAAGTACAGGTGTCATTCAAAGAAATTGTCTAAATGGATTCGAGAGCTGTCAAAATGGATATTTTCTTTGCAATATGATACCCTAAATTTTTTTGCGATTACATTACTTTTTTTTAATTTGTGCATGGAGGTAAAAACTAAATATTTTCGTATCAAATCAGCATTTTTAGTTATTGACATTTGAATTTGGGCAAAAGCAAAATCATCTTGAAATAATAACAAAAGTCCTTGAAATAACCTAAAATCTCTATGGATGCATAAAAGAAATTTACTGATTTTTATCGCCTACCAGTTTTGCAATTAAAGAAGGTAGAAGCAAAGCTAAATAAAGAAACGAATATCAGACTTTAAAACGTTCAACTGTTCGGCAACGGTAGATATCTCTCAATTCTCTTCTCCACTCGAAAGATAACCTGACATCTTCCGAGCCCATCCCATACCTTGTTACTCTAAGTCACCTACAAACCCCCCACCATGTTCTGCTTGTAGGTTCTACTTGCAAAGACAAAAGCAAAAATGAACCGCCCGAATCTTCCCAACAATCTCGATCTCAAGGTAATTAAGGAGAAGCTATTATGAAGTGTAATTATCCTGGACTATATCCGGAACTCAGAGAGAGAAGATGGAGTAGCGTATTATGGGGAAACGGTACAAATCGAAACTCCTTCAGCATTTCTACATATTTTGGGACGCGATTACGTAAGGCGGGGTTGTGATCATAAACACAAGCCATTGTTTAAGTTATCCTTTCTTTCTTATAGGTCAAATATTTGCATATCGTTGAAGATTAGTTCTGATTGCAAAGCGAATTTATCTCCAAAGAGCCTTGAAAACTAGAAAACGAGCTGACGTCCATAAGGTTGGGCCATTTTATTGCTTAGAAAGTTTTACACTATTTCTCTTACACAATAATTTATAGTTTTTGTTCTAAGCCTGTAAACAATTAAGAGTTGTAAACTACATCCTTACATCGTGCTTACTGGAATTTCGTTTTAGTGGCAGGTCTAAAGGTCAAATCGCGGCAAGGACACTTATTGGTTTCTCAACGTTTTCTGCCTACGAAAATTTCTAAACTGTTTTACAGTGGCATCGCAAATAAAATGTCGTACATAATTTGACAACTTCTGGTTTGGAGACTGATTCCCTTTTTCCAGTTGCCCTTTAACTAGGAAGAGAATGTGAAGAATTTTCTCCTTCCTTCCTGCGTGACTTCACGGTTTAATTAGAAGTCCATTACGTTGTGCCTTCGGAAGGTTTTGAGCAAATCCTGGAGCAGCTATTGCTGATTTTTTGCTTCTTGCTTCAAATTATACAAAATGATTCTACAAGCTTATAAGGTATTTCTCCCGCCTTCTTCGCATGTCTCCGTGGTGTAGTGGTCAACATGCTCGGCATGTATTCGAGAGTTCTGTGGTTCAAGTCTCGGCGAAAGCATTGCTCATTCTTCCCATCTCCTGCTACAAAATATTATAATGTCTCTAGAGTGGCACCCGAACTAAGAAAAAGGTGTTGGATGATGGTTCTCCACCACCAGGATTTGGCGACTGGATCCCCTAATCTCCAGTCGCCCTTTAAAAGGGGGAGTATACAAGGTGTTTCTCCAGCGTTCTGTGCGTTCCTACGTTGTGTAGTGGTCAGCACGCTCGCTCGTATTCGAGATGTCGGTGGTTCGAGTCCCGGTGAGGACATTGCCCATTTCTCCCGTTTTCAGCTTCAAAATACCTAATGTCTCTGCAAGTTAATACAGGTACAAATCCTGCACAGGTAAAAATTAAAGCAAAGGCGGAATCTGAGAATTACCGTAGATCTATATCAGGTATTGCCGGCGCTTGTTAATTGTTAAGCTTTCTTTGAGTGTTGGGAAAGAACACACCAGAGGGCGGTCTGATGGTCTCCAATTCTTCTTCCCCTACATCAACCTATCGAGAAGACTTCCAGATTGCTGTGTATTTTGATTTCGTCCTTGCCGTACAGAGCCATTACTCTTAAAACATCCATGTCCTCTGTGGGATTCAAACCCTGCTCCACTGGTAGGGCAGTCACAGTCACTTCCTTATATATCGGCTGGGAGCCAACATGTCATACATTAGAAACATTTAACTAACCGAACGAGGGTTAAGATGGTTGAGGATTAATCGGAATCGGTCAGAAAATTTTTTTAAATTTTATTTATTACTGAACTTTTCAAAAATTACCATACTAAAACTGTATGTGGAATTTTTGGTCATGCAAAGTTTGGCTAATTAAACAATAGAGTTTGGCTTCCTTTGGAAGCATAAACGAACATCATCAGAATTTGAACATAAAATGCACGTCTTTTGCGCACATAATGAGCCATCACTTGTGATTATGCAACTTTACGTAAGAGTTAGATTCAAAAATTAAAATGTAAGCGAGTAGTCAAGGCCACGCAGTTTGACTCTAACACTAAACTGGCTTAGAACCTCAACCGGCTTAAAAATTTAAATTGACGGTAGATATAACACAAAGCCAAGTAATTAACATCTTATAAGTGCTGGCAAAACTAAGTAACGAAGCCGTGAGAGACAGAAACACTGTCTTGCAATCCAAGACCTCAGCTTAAATGTTCTGTAACTGATTAGAAATAATAGTAATAGTCAAAATAAGAACTGATTAATTTAGATAATAGTAATCCGATAAAGCATTAGAAATAATTTACTCCATCACTGCAGTAAATAAAGTGCAGATATTAATGATTTGTTTTACACTCACTGCTATTGCAATAGAAGAAAAATGCAAACAAAAATGAGCAACATGTGAACTACGAAGTCAGGAAGAAACATAGACAGGCACAGAAAGAAAAAGATAGAGAAAGATGGTGCCCTCGCCATCCACTCGAGAGAGAGAGAAAGAATTTTAAATGGAGGTTTATTTTACTTAACCAAATGTACGAGTATATATTCTCCAGATTAAACTGTTTGAAATTATATGTTAATTATTAAAATATTTTCCCTTTAATTACGTATTAATTATCTAACAATATTTTTCTATAACTCTATAAGTTCCTTTTCTTTCCTAGGTTTATTTTATTTGCCTTTGGTTTAAATGTGATTTTGATTTAACCTGGCATTTCATTTGTATGGATTAACCCAGCACCACGTCTGCGGCATTCCATTGCAAATTGGAAGTTTACTCTAATGCAAGTTGCTTCTATGCTTTCATATGATTTTTATTCCTGTAGAAAAAACTTGCATGCTCGAATATCTGCTTACCTGTTAATACAACTGAGTTTCCAGAATGTAAACAAGTTATTAATAGTGAGGTTGGCAAGAAAGTAATTTTGGTTTTTTAGTGCGAAATAAAACTCAGTTTCTAAAAAAATCACTTCAATCAGTCAATGATCTACAACAGATTTCGCACAATCCATTTTAAAGCTATGAAAATATCTCCAGGGGATAACTCAAGATCTCACCCCATATGTGAAAACTGCCCACAAACCCAATTAATGCCAAATCATATCTTCAACTGCCAGGCTATCAATGCTGCTCCTCTACCAGCTTGGCCCACCGCCACAGGATATCTTTATAATCCTCAAGTTCCAGACCTGACAAGGCTTTTCATGCAGACTTTGGGCTCCATTTAGCACTTTTTCTATGGACAAGACAACAACAATGTTTTACCATTCTGTTGGATGATCTTTTGCCATCTTTCTGATAAATTCATGATTCCGTACTGATTGAACTTCTGAAATTGATCAGCAAAAAATGCAACCAAGTGCGATTTAAGGTCATCGATATTGATGAAATTTTTACCGTTTAAGAATTTTTATGAACTTTGAAATAAAAGGTAATCCAATGGTGCATGGTTGGGACTATATTAGACATGTGACATCACTTCTTAACCAAGCTCCAGTAATTTCGTACGTATTGCTAAATATGTCAGGACTGAGTGTTCTATGCATACACTTGGCGAACATATTCGTGAAATAGTTGAAGTCCTGATCTTGAACAGGGAGCTGAATGCAGCTATGTTCTGTGGTAGAATACTGTGGTTAAGTGGGGAAATAACTGTACGTAAGAAGGACTTAAAATCCTCTTTTTTTAAACCACTATATTTACAGCCACTTCCCAACTCGGGAGGGATAACAGAAAATAATGAACGCACTGGAAACTAACTTGAACAATCAAATAATTTAAAACAAAGTTAAATAGAAATTAAGTAATCGTTGCTGACAGAGCTATGAACGCGAGGTTGGCCTCTATGCTAAATGGTGCGTAGCAAGATTTAACTAATACTAACGCACTTAGATTTACTTCAATAAGTAATAGGGTAACAGCGCTAAGGCTTAGAATTTAAATACTAGCTAGTCGGGCGAACGTCGAACAGAGCAGCAGTGATCTGAGACTCAAAGCTCTCTCACGCCGAAAAGTTCCTCGCTAACATTAAATACCAAACTTGGCTCCACTTCAAATTAGCATAAAGTTGAAACGAGCGCTCGTTCTAACGGGAAGTTGAAATAAGAAATAATAGGAAAGGGGAAATTAAAAAAAAAACTTTGTTAATTTAAACTAAAACCTTACAAATATATGTGAGGCTTTGCATCGTCGTAGTAGAGCACGAATTCGGTTTTTTGTTTCATTTTATCAATTCTTATATTCGTAATTTGATTACTTCCTCCAGTTTCACAAACTGCTGGCAGTACACATCTGAGTTGATCGTTTGGTTGCTTGCAAACAACTCACAATACACGTCACCTTTGCAATCCCACCAAAATCTGTAGCATGATAATTTTTCTGATAAAGTTTAGTTTTCGATATGATTTGTGCTAATTCCTCTTGCTTGCACCAAGAACGATTCGGATTAATGTTTTTGTACATGATCCATTTTTAACCACCAGTGATAATTAATTTCAGAAACCGGCCGATTGCATTACGCTTGAAACGCGCATTGCAAATATAGACTCGTTATGTTAAGTGAATTTCTTTCAACTCATGACGAACTCACATATGCAGCTTCGTACCTAGTCCAAGACATTGCATGTGATTCCTAATTGTTGTATGTGATACTATAAGAGCTAGTCTTCTTAGGAAACATGACCTAAACTAGACCTTACTAATGAACCTGGCGAATTCTCGCATAGGCGTGAAATGATACCAGCATGGAAGAAGGGTGAAATTAACCCTTTATTAAGTCTTTAGAGATATTAGGTTATTTCGAAGCAGGAAACACGAAAAATGAGCAAAGCCTTCGCCAGGACTCGAACCACGGGCATGCACTCTTTAAAATTCACTATATTTATTTACCATAGCCACACTTCGGCGCTAGGTACACTTAACAGCGTTACATTTTATTCATTTTATAACTCAGAGTGAACAAAAATTATAGTAACCTGAAGAATTACCACACTGTTCAAATAGTATAATAAATGTAAAACGATGTATAAAAGAAATGAAACCAATAAAAAAGAAACAGTTTTTCACAGACGATTCAGCGCCGCTTACCTAATGCACATGCGATACTAATTAATTCAGTTCGGTAAGGCAAAAATACATAAAAAATCAAAATATTTTCATTAAAAATTGAAAGATATAGAAAAAAGATAAAACACCAAGTACAATTCAAACAAATAAAAAAAATTTTACAATTAAAATTATCATTTGCACGCAAAAACCAGCTAGTAACTCAAATGATAATTCCAGAATGAAGCAAGCATAATTTTAATTGGCAATAATAAAAGAAGACCTTACTTTTGTTGTAGCGAAGCTTAGTTTCTCTAGATTGGCAACAAATCCACTATTCTGCTAGGCTTCAAATGCAAACAAATATGGCCCTATCATAACCAAAAATTAGGCTTAGTCGCACTTAAAAGCTTTTAAATTGTTGATATATCCACAATTATTGTATGCAGGTTAAGTAAAGGCATAAAAATCTTAACCGAAAGACAAGAACAACATAATTCAACCATTTTTAAAACACAAAATGCACAATTTACAAACTTATAAGGATAAAGAAACTGGGAGAAAAAGAGTCCTTTATTCTGTCCTTACGTACGGATGTCACTCAAAAACGTTGTTAAATTGCATTCGATAGCGATCAAAATAGATATTTTCTTTGAAATATGATACCCAAAATTTTTTGCTATTATAATACACTCCTTTTTACTTCGTACAAGGAAGTAAAAATGCGTGGAATTTGTTTCTATGGCAACCTGAAATTGTTAGCTCCAAGTATCAAAAGAAGTAAAGTTAATAAGATTGACCAATAAGAACAAAATCAGCATAACGCTAACTATTTGTGCAAACCAAAACTACTTACTTCGAAACCAAGTACATTAGTTCACTTTTTAGTATTCTCCTCTTGCCGGAAAAATGAAGAAGTAAAAAAATGCAACTCAAAGTTCTATGCCATTAACTTGAATATAAAATAAATTTTCACATACTTAAAGTTCTAGTATACTTTGTTTGAAGTAATTAAACTGCAAAATGCAGACGCACTATTGTAAATTATTCGATGGAAAATACCGTTACTTGATAATTTATAAAAATTGTTGTAATTTCTAGAAAGTTTTAACTGTCAAAAAAGGCTTAATATTGCATTTTTCACTCCCCGTTTCTGCACAGTTCCTGCGTTGAAGTATCTAAGAGCATTTTCATTCTTCTTCCTGGTCTTTTTTTTTCTTCCTTCCTTTTAAATATCGAGAGAATTTACTGTAGATCTGCTTTCTAAGAATTTTACTCGATTCCTTCTCACGCGCTACTGCCGTACTTGCTATTTTTCAAATGTGATTTCTTCGTCACGTTTATTTCTTACGCATTTTCTTTTCGTTCAAAAGGCTTTTGAGTAATCCTTCATTCGCCGGGATTGCTACGGATGCGATTTTTCTTGTTTTCGCCTTCAGGAAACATTTGTTTCTGGATGCTTCGGTGACGGCGTAACTCGAATGATTTGTTGCGAAACATTTAATGGCCTTACGTTCTCTCTATACACACAACGGATAAAAATATTTTATTTAGGCACACGTTTGGTAATCTGTTCAGGAATAAATGGATTTCAGGACAGAATAAGCGTAAACTAATTCCGCGTTATAAACGTAAAAATATAGGAAAGTAAGAGAAATAAATTTTTGTACTTAGTACATGCTTTTATGTTTCTTTTTAGTACAAAAGGCTAGTAACAAAAAGAACATTTTTTTCCGCAATTTATCGTTAAGGTAACCAATTATATTATCAAGCGATATTACTTATGAGTTCTTTGTGCAACTGGAAAAAAGAATGAATTAAAATATTTTTGAAACTAACGTCATTGGATATTAGTCAGTAATTATTTTTGCAGCGTAAATACTCAGAGCATTATAATTTTCTACCACCGTTCGGACGGAAAGTGGTTAATGAATCTGACTGCCGTACCGAAGATCCCGGGTCAGAATCACGGAGAAGTCGTGGACAGATATTGTTTGTCCCTTCATAAGAGGTGGTATCAGTTGCACCACTTCCAAAAGGTACCAGGAATGGGTGTTCCGGAACCACCCACCTGAGTGGAAGGACACCTGGAGGGACACAATCCTGAACTCTGCGGAGATTGATGTGGCTAAGGAGCATGAGATGCGCAATACACAGCCTCTCGCGGCTCTAGCCCGAACGCAGAGCTCTTCGTGGCGCTACTACGTAACCCGGTTTACTTGGGCTATGTTCGGGTGCGTCACTAAGGTGGCGTTAGGTGTCTATTGACTTGCTTGTTGTCCAGGTTTATGGTCACACGTCGACTTTGTAAGGGTTATGAAACTTACCCAAAATACACAATACATAGAAAGGTATCAAATAACATAAAAACAAACTACCAGACAATTACGGTAGTATAGAAATTAGCACATGTATAAAATTAACAAATCGAAGGCATCAGTTTGCTATAGGAAAAGTACCTTCAATATGAAATATAATCGCCTCCAGAAGCAACATAGCACATACAGCGATGTGTGATCTCTCAATTATGCGGTCTATCAGTTCCATAGCAAGCGAGAGCCATTGCTCTTGCAAAGCATTTGCAAGCGCGGCAAGGGTCTGAGGGGACGGACTGAGAGGCAGCTAGACCTCTCCCTAAAGCATCCCAAACGTGCTCGATAGGATTCAATTCCGGAAATTGAGCTGGCCACTCCATGCGCATAATTGTTTCTTGTTGAAGACAATCATCTACGATGCGAGCCCTGTGTGGTCTTTAGTTGTCGTCCTGTTATAGGAAAGCATCACCTATTGCCCGGTATATGTGCGCACATAAGCATCAAGGATGTCATCTCTATAAACCTGAGCTGTCACGGTTCCCCTTCGAAAGACATGGAGGTCTGTGCGTCCACCCAAAGATATCCACCCCAAACACAGACACTGCCTCTTTCGTGTGCATCTCTTTCACTGATGTTTGATGGATGATAACGGGTTCCAGGTTCTCTCCATATCAAATAACGCCTACTGTCGCTTTCTAGACTAAACCTGGACTCATCCGTAAAGACAATAGCCCTTCATTGACGTGGCGCCCAGTGGACATGTTGTCGTGCCCACCGCAAACGGTCCCTTCTATGGCGTGACGTGAGCGGCATGCAAATGGCTGGTCGCCTCGCATACAGACTACCTTTGGGAAACCTTCTACGCATAGCTGATGTTGACACCAACCTTCCAGTGGCTGCAGCAAGGGAGGCTCTAAGAAGAGGCGGAGTAGCGGTTCTATTCCTACGCGCACATAATATCAAATGTCGGTTATCAGGGCTCGTCGTGGCACTTGACCGTCCTTGGCTGAACCTCCTAGATGCCGAATCTGTGGTTTGAAATTGCCTCCAAAGTCTATGACCGACAGAAGGACTAACATTTATCCATCTAGCAATTTCTGTTTAACGTTGTCCTGCTTCTAGTTTCCCAATGGTTCTCCGTCGTAGTTCTGAAGGCAAATGATGCCTGGAGGTCATTGTTACGAATTGGCTGTATTCAGAGTGCAGCGCTACATTTGCATATTAATTTGCATATTGCAGTTTTACTCAGCTACTTTTACTTGACAACATATTCACAATTTACATGGTTTGGTTTATTTTTGAGGGAGTTATTGCTATTTTTGTGATTTTCCCTTTATTTATGATAATCAGTGTAGTTGGATTTAAGGATTTCAGTTGGTGGCTCGTCATAATAATGACTCTATAGCCGAGTCCTCGCTGGTAGAGATGGCTTATATTGTGTTCCAGCGACGCCTTTAGACTGTAACGTGAGGCGTACTTTGGACATGACGGATATTTGCCAAGTCCCACTTTGTAGGCGGAAGGTTGCGAATGCTGGCTTGTCATTTTAATGACATGAAAGTCCCTCGGTATGACTTATCTTGTGATGAGCTCGTACAATATACCGTAGGTTACTGCTGTTGCCACGATGTTTCATAACATATAAATTCCTGGGTCTTTTTGTGTGTAACTTCGTTACACTTCCTATCAAAATGTCGCATGAACAGTCTTTATGAGTGCTTTAGGAAGCGTAGCTTCCAGAGGGATTACCGCAAGATGTCCTCCTCTTTACTAAGTCTTGGGCACTATTTTCGCGGTCCCCAGACCCTAGCTGTGTGCTCGTTTATGTTGTACGAACTACTTCCTAGGCATTGACAAATAACCCTAATGTACATGTAATTACGAGCAGTGAAGATAACGCTCTAGTTCTTTGTCCCTTCATAAGAGGCAACGGTGACCCACCTATTAGGTGGCTTTATAACAAAGTGACCACCGCTCCCGTCTTTAATAGTGGCCAACGCCTATGATGCCTAGTGTTCGTCATTAGAAATTTAAAAAAAAAACTTCTTTTGTAGCTTATAAGGTATTTTTCCCGCCTTCTTCGCATGCCTTCGTGGTGTAGTGGTCAGCACGCTCGGTGGGTAACCGAGAAGGCCGTGGTTCGATTCCCGACGAAGGCGTTGCTTATTTTTCACATATCCTGCTCCAAATAAACCTAATGATTCTACAAGTGGTTCCCAAACTAAAAGGTGGTAGATGATGATTCTGCACTACGACGGTTTGGTGATTGATGTCACTAATCCCCAATCGTCCTTTAAAAGTAGGAGAAAGTATTTCTCCTTTTCCAGAGAGGTCCGTGGTACGATTCTCGGTGAAGGCGTTGGCATTCTTCTGCTTCCAAAAAGATCCTAATGACGCTACAAGCTTAATAATTTTTTTATAAATAACAAATTTTAAAAGGTTAATGATTAATAAATCAAAGTGAACAATTTAAAAGCACAAATGTTTCAAAGAAAATAATTTTTTTAAGAAAAGACCATTCTAAAATTGGTTATTTTAATTATTGTTTATTATATTTTATACTGTTATTAGTAGTATTTTTTATTTTTTTTTGCAAGAAGAAGTATATATTCTTATATATTCTTTTGCAATATAATCAGTGGCTATTGTTAGTCGAGACATAAACATTAAACTGAATTAAATAGGGGGGAGGGAAGACAACTTCGCTTAATATTACTCCTAATTAAATATAATTCGATATTACTTTATCGAATATTTCCAGAGATATAAACTTTGAAGTACAACGTAAAAATTAGAAAATAGTTTCTTACATGCAGCCACTTATACTTCAAAGTTTGGTATGTTTCGCAATTATCTATTACTCTCCAAACTGTTGGTGAATATTAAGCGGATTATTGCTAAGTCTGGCATTCTGAGTCTCTAGTAAGGTGTAAATTATCCTTTATTTAAGGTGTAAATTATCCTTAAGGAAGAACAGTAAGCACACTTGGGGTTTAAAAGTTCATTCAAGACTTATTGTTAAACAAATTAAAAATAGTAAGTTGAAATGCAAAGATAGTTAGTTGAAATGTTGATAATAATTTGAAATGTAAAATTTAAATTTAAATAAGCTAGTAGCCCAAAGGCTACGCACATAAAATTAACGAGCAGTTGGCTCGCATATCTAACCATCACATACATTCAAATACTAACAATTACACTCATGTCCATAAATTAAGGATAATTCGGAGTCACGTGGAAATCGAACTCTAAAATAATTATATCACCTGTAAAATCACTACACACATTTTCAAGAATCATATGCGCATTTCAGGAAGTAACCAGATGACACCGATGGCACGTCACAATGACCAGTGTGTAAGAGAGTGATATATAAAGAATACAGGCAAAGAAGTAAAATTGTTCGCAGGCGCTTTATAAGCATTTCAGTGCAATAACCGAATAGTTATGACACAAAGGATGCATTTGGATGATTTTTTACGTGGTAGAATTATCGGCCGTCTTTAATGTGGGCGTACCCAACTGGAAGTATCAGACGAACTTGGAATTGCCCAGAGTGTCATCTCCAGGCTTTGGCAACAATTCCAAGATGATAGTAATGTGAGTAGACGTTACACCACAGGTCGCCGCAGAGTTGCAACGCCGAATGAGGACCGGTATGCCCACATTAAAGTCCGAAAATTTCCTCATTTCTGAAAGGGTCATATGGAGAGCTCCAGGTACCCGTTACCACCAAGAAAACATCATTGAACGACACCGTTAACGGTGGTGCAGGAGTGCTCGTTTGGGGTGGAATTATTCTGGGTTCCAGAACTGACCTGCATGTTCAAATTGGAACCATGACAAGCCAAATCTATCGGAATGTCATTCTGGAACAACATGTACGTTAGTTTTGGGGCGCCATGGGCGCACAATTTGTGCTTATGGATGACAACGCCGTTCCTCACCGTGCAAACATCGTAAGCGAATGCCTTCAATCGGAGGATATCACCCGTATGGACTGGCCAGCATTCTCACCGGACTTGAATCCAGTAGAGCACGTGTGGGACATGCTTGGCCGACGAGTTGCAGCCCGCCAACCTCCTCCTACATATCTAGCGGAACTTCCGAGAGCATTGTCTTTTGAGTGGTGTAATATCCCCCAAGATGATATCGATAATTTGATACTCAACATGCCAGGGCGTTGTACGAACTGTATTGCATCGTCTGGGAGACATACAATGTATTAACAATCATACCAACCATGTAATATTGGTTTTTTGTAAATAGTTTTTTTTTTTTTTTGTAATTTGTTCCAGAGAGAAAAAATCGCTAATTTTGTTTAATAATATCAAACTTATAGCATCTTTTTTTGCTCTTTACCTTTTGTTTAATAAATAATCTTTACAAATAAGTCAAATTTATTTTGATTCTAACTGTTCCTTTGCCTGATTTTGCATTATCCTTAATTTATGGACATGAGTGTATAATACAAGGCCGAAAACTACAAATCGTAGCTAGCAGTAAGTTAGTAACATGGCCTAGAAAAGCAGAACAGGTTGTGTGTTACAATTCAAAACCCTCATTTTAAATAAGCGTGACCTAATTTCTTTTCTGGGGTGGAAACCTAAAAAAGAAGTGGTACGAAAGGTCTAAATCATAGTAACTGGTTATTGAAAATAATAAACACAATACAAGACCAATATTTGTTTTTCCTCTGTTGATTCATTTTGAAAGCAGTAGCGGATGTTTTAATGGATTTGGAAATGTATGTATTTTTGAGGAAAATTTCAATATTCTGAGCAAATTGTTGTGTCAGAGAAAGAACAATAAAAGAAAGCGTTATATAGATATAACAACATTTAAATTTTTTTTCAAAGGCAGCGTTTGAAAATAGTTTTGGTGTGTCAGTTATCGCTGTTGCATCGTTGTGTTTAAGGTCGAATTCCAATGGAATGAGGACATTAAAATTCCTGGCAATCTGCTAGTTCTCTGGAGGGGCTTGTGTCACAAATGGAAGTTATCCGAAGGCTAGTACATGTGCATTTTCGTAGGTACACTAGGCAAAATAAAATAAGGCGGACAGTTCTATATCACAACTTCCATTTTTCATGTCTCAAAAGCGCGACTTAGAATATTTTATTAGATTTATATATAGCATTGTTCTAATGTAAGTATTTTGACATGAAATCGGACGTTTTCTGAAATGATATGCCAGTTTGTTTCCATATTTTTATTCTACGACTGAAATTATGCCACAAACTGCCAAGTTTTGTAAAAATCACAGTTGTAGCCCTTAAAAAATTACCTTTCAGCATTTTAGTTAATGTTAAGAAATACTAGAAATGTTAAGGAATGTTAAGGAACTATGTTAAGGAATACTAGAAAATATGTACAAATATTCACAAGTGTAATCTACTCAACCACCTAATAATCCTTAATGGATATAAGCATAAACTGCTACATGAAATGATCGTACATGACGTTAAGTTTTTTCTTTTTAATTTCAATTTTATTTTTCATTACAACGTCTCACACAATGCTATTCACCAAAGTGAGAGATTCCTCGTAGATGACTTTTTAAGAGAAACCGGCTTGTATTCACATTCCACGTGAGAAAAGCCACGAAAACGTCCATCCAGCCTGCTTGGAAGGCGAATTTGAACCTCAGACCGAACTACCAGCTTCCAACATCTTTACCGCTTTGGCTCATTGGAGTTAGGAAAATATTACAGACGTCAGCAGGGTCTCTAGGTTTCGAATTCACGTATTAAAAGCATATTATATCATCAAATGTAGATTACACTTTTCCTTTCAGATATGCTTGAAGTAATTCATTAGTTTTGTTTACCAATCTTTAGTTAAATTAATTTTTATTCAAAATCGTTATTACTTAAGAACGTTTCGTGATCGTCGTGATATTTGGTACTGTTAAATACAGAACACAAAACCGTGTCAAGGAATTTGTATAAGTTGACTTCAGATTTGATGTCTGGGAAAAAGCTTCTCCTAAGCATGACCTAAAGCATTTTACAAAACTGTAATCGCCAATGCCAGTTGACGACGGTCATCAATTTCAGACGCGAAATTCTGCTGTTATCTTCCACGGGGCATTAACCAGGCAGTTTCTTGATGCTTTTCCGTCAAATTTTACGATACTCCCTCGAATAAAAGCAAAGCATAATTCAAAGCTATGTCATAAGAAAATTGAATCGCTGCTAACATTACATATTCAGCATCTCCGGACTAGAAACACAACACTGTGTTCTGCGCTCTGTGAATTTCATATTCTTCGTAGAACTTTATGCCCATCAAGGTTTCTTTTAAATGGCATATCTGCACCTAATGGTTATATTTGGGGGCTTAAACATCTGGTACTTTTCTCTAATTAACTTTTAATGAGCATCCGGCCGTAGCTCTGAAAGATTTCTATTGATTCCCGGATGCTCACGTTTATCTTAATCGCTCTAATTCGATTCAATTAGGTTATGGAGTTTAAATCTCTTTATTCTTTATGAGTTTCGTAAGTTGATAAAATCCAATTAATAATTTAATCGTTGAATGCTTTTAACATAAATTACTTAAACTGGATCTCTTGGATCAAAGTATATGATTAAGTTTAAAGTATTTTATTCTTGTGTCTCTGAAGATAATTTATTTCTGAAATATTTATAGCTTTGGCGTGGATATTAGGACGACCAATAGAATATTTTTGTTCTTAGTGTTTATTTATTTTTGTAATATTTATTGTCTTTCATATTTGCCGTAAAAATTTGAAACGATTTTATTTAGTTTAACTTTGAATAGATTTTTTTACGAAAAGTTAATTTAAGTACACGTATTTTTGGTGAGTTATGTTAATTTTACACTTACATTTAACAGCGGTTGTAAGGTTTTAGTTAAACTAACAAAGTTTTATTTTAATTTAAATCTTTCTATCTCTTCTTATGTTTCAACTTTCCGTCAAAAGAAGCGCGCGTTTTCAGCTTATGCTAATTTTGATGTGGAGCCAATGACTATTTAAACCAGAGGTAGAAACCTCTCAGTGTGAAGAGAGCTTTTAGTCTCAGATCACGGTCATTCTGTTCGACGTTCGCCTGACCAGCTAGCAGCTAAATTCTAAGCCATAGTGCTTACTACGTGATTGCTTATTGAAATAAATCCAAGTGCGCTAGTATTAGTAATTCTTGCTACGCACCATTTAGTTAGAGGCCAACTCCGCGATTAGCTCTGTGAGCAAAGATTAATAAAATTTCTATTTAGCTTTAGTTTAAATTTATCTGATTGTTCATTTAGACCCAAGTGTGGTCTTTACTTTCTGTATCCCTCCCAAGTTGGGAAGTGGTTGTAAATAATATTGACTTAATAAAAGAGGATTTTAAATCCCTTCCAAGTGCAGTTATTCTACCACATATACCATAGTATCTATAACCAGAACATAGCGGCATTCAGCTCCCTGTTCCAGATCAGGACTTAAGGACTTTAAGGAGTTACTTTAAGATGTTTACCAAGAACATGCACAGAACACTCAGTCCTGACACGGTTAACTTAAATATATGACACCCTTTCGGAAAGCGTTGTTCGTTTGTTAGCTATAGCTGAAAATAATAACAGGAAAGAAAATCTGAAAGATTTCAGATTTTATATTATGCCCAAAGGGGTGTTTTTTCATTTACACGTACATACACGTTTCGAGATCATTTGGGCTAACGCTCGTTTGGTCTAAAAATATTTAAAACCAGCATAACTTAAAAATTTCTGATAAGACAGTTCCACGCACTGGAGATTAAAAATATTTTATTCCGTGCAGGATGTTACAGTGTTCGGTTTGAAATCGTTGTGTTTCTTAATAATAAATTCGTTTAAGTTTAAAAAATGTGAAATAGATAATAAAGTAAATTCGAAACTCATTCGGGATTCCAGGGACCCATATTCGGGTGGAGGACTACGATATTCGGAATTTGATGGCTCTAGGTATCCTTGTTTTTCCACAGTGCGAGAAACGTATGTACATTCATGCATATTTTTCATTATTTAATTTATTGAAATGTAATGCAAGGCGATAATATTTGGTGGCAGTAATTTGAAAGTGATACAGTGGTGTATAGTGGTTCTACGCAAAATGCCGTTTCGAGACTAACAGCCCTTCTGGGCTAACGCTCTTTTGGACTAAAAACGCAATGCTTTATGTGATACTTGTGACAGAGTTTTGTTTGGTTTTTCTCTCAAATATTTTCTTACGCTCCGGCAATTTCCATGACAGAAAATAAATCGCTGCTTTCTATTTTATGATGCTATGATTTGAATAAAAGTATTGGGATTCTTCGCTATGATAAAGCTGATTTGCTCATCTGAAAAGGAGCCATGATTATCAAGAACTGTAAACATATTATTACCTTCCACTCTCTAAAACTCTAAACAATTTATTGTTTAATACATTTAATCACCTAGGAACTTCGTAAGCAAGCTTAATAAGAACTGTATGGTAAACAGTGATTAACGAAAAACTTCGGTATACGTTAGATAAGCACAAATATGCGCGCAATATTGTTTGTGTACTTAAGAGCATTTTACAATAAGTAACTCCTAAACTAATAAGACTTTGAAATTCTTATGCAGCGAACAGTACTTTAGAGACGCCATCTTGTAGTTATATAAATTTAACTGATTTCATATTTTACTGATTACGCTGAGAATATGTTTTCACATATCGATGTAAATCACATTAAGCTTAATATAAAAAAATTAAAATTGATTAAATTGAAAAATCTGTCTTTTGAATTTCACATCATTGCTCACCAGAAGGAATCTTACATGAACTTCTCTTTCACGAACGAAACTTGCAGTCCGAAGATTAAAGTTTATTTCATTGGCAGTGAAATGATTTTACAAAATAGGGCTTCAAAGAGAATTAAAATAATGTATGAACTATAACAGTAACAGAGTTAGATAATGTTAAAGTTCCACTTAGATGAGGGCATCGGTCAGAGTTAGGTTTGAATTAGGTTAACGTTTAGAGTTAGGTTTGAGAACAATCGGTCAGAGTTAGGTTTATGCCTTCGAAGCTATAAAGGCACCGAAATTTTCTCGACCTAAATAAGGCACAATCCAGAAAAATTTTCACATTACACTGCTTTCATTCTATGTGCGACGAAAACTTTACAAAGCTAGAAATATGATATTTGTGTTGTTTTTGCAAATACGTGATAGCTAATAGGTAACTAGTCAATCTCTTAAGCCTAAAATTCATTTTGATTTTCTATATCGCAACATTCTTTTTACTTTACCTCTGACCATATTCATCGTGATTTTAGAAACCTTTTTCTGAGTTCACTTCTCTGGAATTTAATATAGCGAAAAATAAATTTACTTTCACGAGATTATTAAAACTCTTCTAACGTTTTTCGCAACACTTTTTACCCAGTTTTTCTTACAATATGCTCTGTTGCTCACATCCCCAAAATGAAGACTCTAACTAAATATTTTCAATATGTGCTGCCAGTTTCATTTTCTTAATATATTTTTTCCCCTTATTTAGGTGCAAAATATGACATATTGTGTACACACTGCAGTGCTTCTGGTGTAAATAATGTTTCGTTTAACTTAAGATATTGCATTTTATACATTTATATTTATGAAAGAAATAACCGAAGTTTTTTGAAGCGACGAATTATTTTAGTTAGAGAGAAAGTTTATTTTGATACTTTGGATGTAAATTTAGTGTCCGTAAAAGACTTTTTCCTGGAAAAATACTACAAATTAATTTACCATCGTCAGCAAACATTATTCCTAACTTGTCGTAGATGTTTAATATCACAATAATATTTTTATACCCGTGTGAAATACTCAGTGTGTATTCACTGTTAATTACGAAATGTCGCGAATTTTTTAAAAAGTTTTATCTAAACTCGTCATGCCAAAATAAATTCTTTAAAACAAAATTAATGCTTTTAGCTTTTTAATTTTCTGGAACTTTGCAGTTTACTTAGAAAGAGCATGAATAGAAGAAAATGTTTTAATTTTTGCTAATGAGAAACTAAATGAACACAAGTGTATAAATTTAAAAAAAAATTTTTCAGGTGCGAAATCATTTCCCTAAAGATCGAAATATGTTTTGAGAAAATGTGAGGAAGATAAAATAAAAGCAATTTTGCAAAGTTCAAAATTTTTTTAAGCTATTTCTTCCAATGTGCTAAATGTTTTTTAATTCTAAAAGTTTCAAATATTTTCAATAGTTCAAGAAAAATGGGAAGGTCAATCCATAAAATTTTCCCAAAGTTTAACTTGAAAAGAATAAGGGCAAACTATTTCATTTCCCAATTAGCCATTAATCTTACGGTATTGGCACTGTATTTTCAAAGCTTCCTTACAAAAAAATGTCAAAGACTGCACTGGTAAAAAACTGCATTTGAAGCAGATGTCTTCAATTACATATATGAGAGTTAATCCTGCACTGTTGGAAAGAAAAGAAGAAAGATCTTTTAAACGTAGGTCACTCTGAAATTTTTGAGATACTCGCAGACGGTAAGTTGCAGAAAGAATTAACAGCTAAATTTGAAAATATGAACTATCTTAAACTAGCAGATGATTTTGTATTGGCCAATTACAAGTACTTTAGCGTAGAATAAATTTTAGGCAGAAGAAAAAATAGAGTTGATTCGAGAACATTACGGCGCTATAATTTTCAATGATTTTTATAAAGGTATTAAATCAATAAGAATGCGTTCAATCTCTACAATTAGCATTTCGAAATGAAGATCCATCTCTTGCTACTGCATTCAGATGGTTTACAGAATTTCACAGAGGTCGCAACTCTCTTCAGGATGAAGAACAAAGGGTCGTTCTCTGCAATAATTCAGGATAATGTATGTGCCATATGGAAAATGTTAATCAATGATAATCGCTGCGCCTATCTAATGATACAGAATGAAATTAGCACTGGGTCCGCCGCCATACATAAAATTATTCTCGAAGAATTGCACATGAAAAAAATAGTTTGTCGTTTGGTTCCCCATAATTTAACAGAGCACCAAAAAGAGGATGATATTATTTTTAAATAGTAACTCCTGATGAAACGTACATACCATTGTTTGACATCCAAACTTGTCAAGAAAGTAAAGTATTGGTCTTTGAAAATGATGCCACGCTCGCAATGGTGATAATACAACGTGCCATGAAAAACGTAACGCGTGCCAATTTCTTGACAAGTACAGGACTGGTGAAAATCACCAAGCTGAAAGCATAGAAGACAGTCGTAGCTAACTGATGCACCACAATGTGTCTCCCAGAAATTCTGGAAGAAGTTGACTGTTAGAGGAATCATGCTCCACCCTCACAATGCATCTTCTCACTCAGCAAGGCTAACAGTTGAGTTTCTTGAACAACAACACATCAAAGTGATAAAACACCCACCATATTCACCTGATTTAGTTATTCGTGAGTTTTAACTATTTTTAAACTAAAAATTAACTTAGGTCATAAGGTATTTCTCCTGCCTTCTTCGCATGCCTTCGTGGTGTAGTGGTCGGCAGGCTGGGTGCGGATTCCAGAGGTCCGTGGTTCGAGTCCCGGCGAAGGTATTGCTCATTTTTCCCATCTCCTGCTTCGAAAGAAATCTAATGACTGTACAATTGGCGCTCGAACTACAAAAAAGTGGTTGATGATTATTCTTCACCACCAGGATTTGGCGATTTGGTCCCCAAAACCTCACTCACCCTTTAAAAGGGGGAGTATATAAGGTATTTCTCCCGCCTTTTCGCACAACTTCTTGATGTAGTGGTCAACACGCTCGACGCGTAACCGAGATATCCGTGGTTCCATTCCCGGCGAAGGCGTTGCTCATTTTTTATTACTCCTGCTTCCAAATAACCTAATGACTCTACAAGGTGAACATCGTTTTCATATAAAATATAAGATTTATGAGGCAGTAAATACATTTTATCATCGACTCCAATAAACGAATGGCCTTGAGGCATTTAATCTTTCGCAAATTCGCCTACAGAAGTGCATTCATGCTGGAGAAAACTACACTGAACACTTCTAGGGTTTCATAAGTATACAAACCTATGTATATTTAAGAACCTGTGTGTGTTTCAAAAATTTCAGAGTGACTCTCGAATAAGCCATGAATAAATAGAAGTCTTGTGGGGTTCCACCCTTTTATTTAACAGATAAATGTGGAGAACCTCTTTCACCGAATCGCTTGAGTGTGTGAACAGAGACGTAAGATTCAAGAAGACTCAATTACCCTTTATTCCTGAAAATATATATTAACACAGTCGGCTCCTATCTCAAGCGTACAGCAAAGCCTCCACTTGGGCTTGAACTCAAGGTAATAAGAATTAAAGCTTAACTAATGCTTATCTAAAATGATACGAGCCGAGGCTATCAAGGATCTAAGTAGTTGGCCTCTAAATCTCAATTAAGTAGGCGGAGCTATAAAGGGCCTGAAGTACGGCTGAGCGTAGTAATACCTTAGAGAGAGACGTAGCGCGATGAGAAACGCGCGCTAGTCAGAAACTCTGACTCTCTAACGAAGTCAGTAAAACATCGATTTAAATACTACTCTTACTCATTTGCATTAAACGCGTTTCTGAAAACACATTCTAGTAGGAAATTGTAAGCTAAAAATAGAAAGGATGGTAAAGTGGCTTTAATTAAAGATAACTGTTAAAAACTTAGGATAAACCTTACAGTCTAAATATGATTTTCCAAACTAACTCCTGTTTTAAAGAACTCAGAAAGTTTGGAATTCATGCCAGACAACAAATGTAAGATAATTGTTAATTTATATACCAAACGTATATATATTTGCAGTTGTGTTTATTGTTTCAAATGAGCTAATTATGCAAGTTAGAAAACTATGCCTTGTAATGTTCTTTGTAAGCGACGCTTATGCTATGATTTATTTCCAGCAGTTTACTGAATAAGTCAGTGGACATAACCATGCACGGCAAATGATGAAATAGTTACAAGTGATGAAACATGGTTCAAAGATGTCCGAACACTGAAACCGTTGAGCACGTATAGTTTGACATTGGTTTAGTCCCAATGAACGACGTAACTGCATGAACGTTTTCGTGGTTTCTCCACGTGAAAAGTGAATACTGGACGGTTTCCAACTTTAGGTGAAATCTGTTGTTTACATCTGTTTAAAACGTCTGTTCGCAAAAGCAGCTTATAGGTGGAAATACCATTCTTTTGCAAAAATAAGAAATTGCTCTAAAAACTTGAGTTTTACATTTAACTATTTTAATAACAGTTTAATTTTTATAAACATATAATACATTTGAAGTACGACATTTTTATCATATTCACGGCCATCCATCTCAAGCAGCATTATAAGCTTATAGAGTCATTATAATGCAAGAGACATGAAAATGTGCAATACCCTCACCGGGACTTCAACCCTGGGCCTCTCGAGTACGCGCCGAGTGTGCTACCGTTACATTACGAAAACATGTTGGAAGGACAGAGAAAATATCTTATATGCTCCCCATTTTAAAGGGCGACTGGGGATTAGGGGACCCAAACTCCAAATCTTGGTGATGATGAATTACAGTCCATCACCTTTTATTTCGGGCGCCACTGTAGAGTCATTACGGTTTTGTTGAAGTAGGGAACGTGAAAAATGAGCCATACTCTCCTCGGGGCTCGATCCTCAACCTCTCGAATCCGCTCCGAGTGTGCTGCTGTTACACCATGAAAGCATGCTGGAAAGCGGGAGAAAATACCTTATAAACCGATTCCCCCTTTTATAGAATTTTAAGGAATGTTAGTCATGCTTGTTTTTAATGAAAATAAAAGTAATATAAACATAATTCAAATAATTAAAGTTTTGAAATCTTTGCTACTCCGTATTTGAAACAAATATGTAATTGAAGTGCCTTCAAGCAACATAAAATTGCTTTCCACGAGACACGAGTTTGAGACCGTTGTGGTAGATAGCAAGGGTAACGCTTGAGCTTAGGACGATAACTGGCTTTATTACATGCACTGTGTTCCAACTTTGATACTTACGCTTTTGGAAATCTGTTTCAATTATTACATAGTTATCAATTTCAGATAACTAGCGATCAGAGACTGCCATACTCACATGTTCCTGTATGAGCCAGATAAAATTCTTGGACATCTAACAATTTCCGACATGCTGATATTGATATCCGGTAACATACGATCACCCTTTCCTTCCGCATATTCTTTAGTTTATCGGTAGAATAAAACCGAACTTTTCTTTATTCTCAAAAAGTCACGGTTGCGAGTAGACACCACCTGGTGTTTAAAATATCGAATTCTGGGCTACGAAAGCAGACAATCAAAAAGTCGGTTATCCTTTACTAATGATGTGCTTGTGTATCTCCTCCGCAATACTTCTTCAATCGTTCTCCCACACACTCAAAATCATCCTTCATTACATCATAACATTCGCCATGTATGGATTTTATGCTTAGTCTCTTGGCAGGGGTGTAAGAGATAAGTTGCGTTCCATGCGGGCTGTGCCAGTGTCAGATAGTGTTCTGCTGAATTATGAGGCATCCCCCCAAAGATCGATTCATTGATTACTGTATCGGAATTTCTTAAACCCCAAGCCATTGAACATCATGAAGGGGATTTGGGGTCTAAGCAAAGTGGAGTGAGGACATTACTCCAAAAGGAACATTTTTGTATTCTTTTGGACAAGTAATATGGTATATATGTATTCTGACAATGTAGAAAAGGAAATAACTACAGAATTGTAACTTCAAGTTCTGAAAACTTGTTCGATGGTGCTTAATACATTTTTGACTAAATGGAATAAAAAAAAAGATGAGAGTGTGTAAAATAGATTATTACTTTAGAAGGAATTATCATATTTTTCCATACTTGCGACTCTTGTGATAGTTATTCCCAGCATAGTAAAATAGCGATCCGAAGCAACCGTGCGTAGAGGAAGTTATAGTTTGAAATATGGTGGTAAAGATCATCTTCATCTAAGCTGAAAATGCCAGAAATTCAAATCCAGTTCGTTGAGATACATGTTTTGAACCAGGGTATAAAAGCTGTCGATTTGTTAAGTTTCCTAGTTCAGAAACATGTCGACAAAAACCTGTCTTTACATTGGCACGCGTAATGAGATATTTAGTGGGAGATAAATCATCACACCTCAACTTTAACGACTACGTCTTGAGCCTTTCTTCAATAGTTCTGTAAACAGGGAAGAGTTCAGAGTATTTTCTCATTCTCAAATTCGTTTTCTCTTGGTGCAAGTGGTGCATTATGTCCAATTTGTACTGGAATATCTGTGGTTCGAGGGGAAGACACATTTGATGCCTCACGTTTTCTGCCTTAATAAAACTAACTGGGACTACAGTGGCTACTGAACAAACGATTTAGCGGATGAAACCTTATCACCTGTTGCAGTGAATCGACTGGGCCTCTTGTCTGCCTCCACCCAAACTTTTCGCCTCCTTCTAGAAGTGCATTCATAGATTCAATATTACGTAGATTCGACTTGGCATAACAACGAAGGAATAAACCGCATTTACTTAGGAAATGCACGCAGTTCAAGAGGGTAAGAATGTAATTAAATTATTATCTTTTAAGTATTTTTAGGATAGAAGCATAGAATCAACACCGATATAGAGTTGAATACAGCGTACAAAAACGGCGTAGGATTAAAGCCGGTTTTGAATCACTGTATTGATTGCATACCGGTAGCAAAATTATCAATTCTATGTAGCTTCACATCATCCTTTCCCATAGGTTTTTCCCTTGATTTTCTTCCATTGCAATACGGTATTTATTATATCCAGATTGAACTGGGCCGGGATAATGGTTAGTGACTCTGACTGCCATATCGAAGGGCCCACGTCCGAATCCCGGAGAAGGCATGGATGCTTGTAAAAGTATAGTGTCTGTGCGGCATGGAAGCACTCTAAATATGTGCCTAGTCGAAAGTCCTCTCGCGATAGGTTGGTGGTAAGGTAAGAGGTGTAGGAGGCTTCCGGACACGCCTCTCCGTACTGCTCTGCATCAAAATTGGGGGGGGGGGCGGAAATGAGCAAAGTCGTACTGCTACCTGTATGGTGCTCAAGGCTTTTGACAACGAGATAAGCAATCTTGCACTCTTTGCCAAGACGAATTTTGTGACCTTGTTCTGATGTTTTTGCCAGGTAAGTGAGGTAAGTTACAATAACAACAACAACAGACTACTCTGAAGTTCTGCAGTTTAAATTTCGGCGAGGTTACAGAGGGATTTTCAAATTTTCTATTTCATGAAACCTCGCAGTTTCTACAGCTTCTTTTGACTACATGGGTAGAATATAGTATTACAAAAATAGTTCTTTCCTTGCATTGTAAAGCAGTTGGTATTGAAGCATTCCATGCAGTGTTTACATGTAAATGGGAAATTTAAATAATATATAGTTGTTATTTAAAATAAGGCAGTGTTGAAGAAATTTTGTTAAAAGAGATTTGAGAAGTATTAATAATCGTTCTCTTTAGAGAAAAGGGTATAAATTATTGAGCGTCATAACAGTGATAAGCAAGTATAGCTTACGGAAATTACCGCAGAAGGAGACGGAAGTTCTAGTCTTTCAAGGAATCGGTAGGTAGAGTTACCAAAATTGCGCTTAAAATGCTTGCCGCCAAAAAGTTATCGAGAATAAGAAATTGTTACTAGGCTTAAACGACAAATTTTGTTGCATTGTACAAGTTCGTGTATTTGGAGTAATTGATGATAACACTTTACGAACAATCAAAATACTATTTATTCGCCAGTAATATACATGACAGTTCCAAAAGCACGTTTACAGTCGTGGAAAAACTACGGGAAACACTTTGAAACAGTCAGCAATACGGCCTTCAGGATACAACGGTGAAGATAGCTTCCCGGGAAAGTACTAAAATACAGCTCCCAACTCGGTCGATCGCTGTTAAGCTAATCTCTAAATTGAAGATTCTGCTACTCCCCTTCGTACAAGAAGGGTATATATAGCTTTAACCTACCTTCGAGAATATTCCCGAGAAAACCGCTGAGTACGCGTTCTGCAATGCGCTCGCTCCGTCTATGGCATATCGCCGATATTGACGCCAAGTATCGCCAAATGGGCAATTTCGCGCCAAATCTGGAGTTCCTACCGTTCCCTGCCGCTTTCGGGCAACCCTAAGTCCGCTTTGCGGAGAAGCTATCTCACTGCAGCTGGGCTTTTCGCAACAATATCCTGAAATATTCTATCTCATAACAATTCTATAATTTAGAGAGTTAGTTACTTTAGAGTTTTCATTTAAAGGTCATATACCTTTCATCTGATTTTGGTAACGACTGCGGCGGAAGATGAGCGATTTCTCTCATTACCTAAATTCTCCTCATTTTCTCTGTGTGGTGACGTCGACGCATGTTCTAATCGCAGACGAGAAAAGGGTCACTACGGTCTGGAAATGCTTATTTTAAATAATAGGCTATACAGGTGAGGAAGATAATTCTTTGCATTTACTTACGGTAATTGCGATCGTCAAATGCAAACGAAACTAGAAAACTTAGAAACATTTTATCATACGTACAGCCAGAAGTGATAGGACACCCTTCTGCCTCTACCATCGAACCACTTGAAATAATTTGCGGCTCGTCAGTATTTTGTGTGCCTCCACATATCCATACGTTTACTAATGTCCATAATTTCTCCTGGATTCGATCTCAGACCTAGCGATTAAACAACCAGCATCTCTCTAACCACTGCTTGTAAATATCAAGTTACCGAAAATATGTTTCTGGTGAAACATGTTTCTAGCGTGTTATCCTAGAACAGAAAACATATTCCTATAGCTACAACTTGAAAAACAAATTACATCTTACGCTATCCTGTATGACAGCATAAAGAATGCAATCAGACCACATGGAAATTAATATAAAAATCGTATTCGTCTTGGAAAAGTAAAACTTGCAAGTTGTCCGCATTATAAATTCCTTGGTAGCATAAGGTACACTGACAGTTTTATTATTTAGAAAATGTCTTTCGAATAGTTTTCTAAAATTAACAAAGAAAATTTTGTATCAATTTTACAACTAAAATTAATTTTCTTTAATGTTAGAGAAAAGGAAAACAATTACAGTAATGCCAGTAATTCAAGTAATATGTTTTTTTTAGAAATATGACGAGGCTGTGTATTGAGACTTCTCCTTCCTTGAGTTGCTTCATTTTCTCTTCGAATTCTTAACCTTGGTCGTCTACTGTTTCATCCAAACCTTGCGGAGACAGCAACAAATTTATCTTACGGGAACTTCAATCGTTTGCTATTTAATCGATTTGTCTGAAGGGAAGAGGGACATATCCGTTACCCCTAGGGGGAGGAAATGTAGAGGGGACGGAGAAAAGATTTTAGTAATTACTGCAGGGGAAAATCGGTTCCAGCAAGAATCACCCCCTAGTAGATATTCTAACAGTTGATATCCCGTAAATAACTTGGGGTTTCGAAAGGGAAAGTGATTTCTTTTTATTTGGATTAGCTATGTTTATTTTGAGAATTAACGATATTCTTATTTCTTTGTTTGGATTAAAATTTTAAAAATAAAATATTCGTAAATATATTTGCTTATTTGGTGTAGTAATGAATTATCTGAAAGGCGTCTGGAGCTAATCAGGAATAATTTATGCTTGATTGTCGTAACAAGTTTCTGATTTCTTCAAAAACAAATCAGTTTCTTTAAGGCATTTACTGTAACTTTTCATATTTCATATTTTTATTTCATATTTTCATCATTTATATTTCATATTATTACTGTAATTTTTCATATTTCCATATTCATTTATTTTTTCATATTTATTATACTGTAATTTTTCATATTTATTATTTAAGCAGAGAAATTTTAACAAGTGATTTAGTATTGAAATTTAAAGGCTTTGTTTAAGTAAAAGCTTAAGATGACTAAAAATAATTTGATGATTAAAATGAAGTTATAAATTAAGCAATTAAAAATAATTCTTATTCTTATTTTATTTAGGCTGTTAGATATTTTTTTGAAAGCAGGAGATTTGGAAAATGAGCATTGCCTCCCCTGGCATTTGAAACATGGACCTCTCGAATACGCGCCGAGTGGGCGGACCACTACACCATGAAGGCATGCTAAGAAAGCGGGAGAAGTACCTCATATACTCCCCCTTTTAAAGGGCGAATCGGGATTAGCGGACCCAATCCCCAAATCCTGGTGGTGGAGAATCATCGTCCGTCACCATTTTAATTCGGGAGCCACTGTAGAGACATTAGGTTAAAAGGTGTTTCTCCCGCCTTCTGGGCATGATTTTGTGGTGTAGTGGTCAGCACGCTTGGCGCGTATTCAAGAAATCCGTGCTTTGAGTCCCGCAAATGACATTGCTCATTTTTCATCTCTCCTGCTCTAAAAAAATACCTAATGTCTTTACAGTGAGCGCCAGTGTATAAGGTGTTTCTCCAGCATTCTTGGCATGCCTTCGTGGTGTAGTGGTCAGCAGGCTCGGCGCATATTCGAGAGATCTATAGGTTGAGTCCCGGCGAGGGCATTGCTCATTTGTCGCCCTTCCAGCTTCAGGAAAAAAAATGAAATCCTAATGTCTCCACAAGGTATTTTTTTGAAAGCAGGAGATTTGAAAAATGAGCGTTGTCTTCCCTGGGACTTCGAACTACGGACCTTTCGAATATGCGTTGAGTGTACTGACCAGTACATGACGAAGGCATGCTAAGAAGACGGGAGAAATACCTTATAAGCCTTGTATACATTAATCATATTTCTCAACATTGGAATTCAGAGATTTAGAGTAATTCTCGATGTATCACTTTGACCGGGAATAACACTACTCTTTCTCATTTCATTATTAGCATAATTGTGTATTTACCTCATAGCTAATATCAGCTTCAGTTCCGTTCCTACCATTGTTCAGAAAACTGATTGTTTTTAATTAGAAACTTAAATATACCGTACTTCATCGCTCGAGCATACTCTCGCTATACAGTAAACATCTCATGTGAACCCAACATGACTTTCTTGTACAGCCTATTAAATTATACACATTTATTCCTGCGTTACATTTAAACTTATTTACTCGAATTTCATTAGAGACATATTTCCCTTTCAATCAATTCGACTCTCACTTCGCGACAAGGAAAAAATACATGAAAACTCAAAACATCGTCATTAAAAATTGTAAAACACAGGAAAGTCTAAAACATCAAACGCAATTAAAAACAATTAAAAATTTTTTAGAGTTCAAATTAGAATGCATACGCCAATGCAAAAACAATTCGATCTGAGGGTACGAAAACAAAATTTTACTGTACGTAAAACTGAAAGTTAGCGCTTGGTGCTACACGGCAAAAAGGCACTGAATTTGGTGCACCAACTGTTATACTAAATTCTACTAGCAGTTTCAAATGTAAACAAATGGCGGCCTCGTTAGACCTAGCCCCACTTAAGCTAATAAATTATTAATAATTCGACACCTACTGCATACAGATTCACTAAAGGCATAAAACCTTAGCCTGATTATAAGATCAATATAATTCAATCACTTTTAAAGCAAAAAATGCACAATTTACCAACATCTTATGAGAATAAAACAAACCTGAGTTCAAAGAGCGAGGAAATAGTTCGGGAATATACATATATACATATTTATTTATCTATGTTTAGTGTGGCCGATTGCACTGAAATTGGGAATTCACAACTTGATGTGACAGCGGTCCCTTATATAAAATCTCAACATTCTACGACTACTCGTTTTTAATTACGCGAGATACGTACATACGTATGTAAGTACAGACGTCACGTAAAAAAATCTCCTCTGAATCCATTTCCAATCCATTTTACAGTTTGGTTTGGAAATGAGTCTTTTATTCTGTCAGTAAGTACAGATGTCACGCGGAAACAGACGGTTCGAATGGATTCCAGAACAGTCAAAATGAATATTTTCCTTGTAATATACTACTAATTTATCAGATTACATTATATCCTTTATTTCGTACAAGGAAGTAAAAATGAAAAACCGTATTTTACACGTAGAAATGACAGTGTTACTGAGAAGGAGAAAATCTTGTTAAGTGTTGACAATTATCATAACGGAGAACCTTTATAAAATTTACTGCGCTATTTTCAAGGGACCAAACTTTAGTTCATGCCGCAAAGGATGGAAAATTGAGAAATTGAAATTTTTGCCACCAAAAGAGGCTTTTTATTCCTCCGAAAATTATTGCGCAAAATTCATTAACAAATAAATAAAAATAAAACATACCACTACAAAAATATATAAAGCTTAAATTTCTAATATAAAATCTGATGCGGACACCACATGACTTGCATGGAACATTAAATTATTCGAATTTGTTTGCTGACTTTCATTTAAACGTATTTAACCGAATTTCACTGGAGATAGATTTCTCGTTCAATTAACTCAGTTCTCACTTCTCGTTAAGGCAAAAATACATAAAACCTCAAAATATCGTCATTAAAAATTGAAAAAACAGAACATCCAATACAGTTAAACCAATTTTTACAATTAAAATTGGAGTTTCTACAAAAAAAAGTATTTGACGACAAGGGAGATTTTTCGGTGCACAAAACTGAAAGTTTACTTTTGGTGTCCCCACTTCGGAAAAAAAAATGAAGATGCAGAAACTGACTTAATTCTCTATTCTGCTAAGTCTCAAATGTAAACAAAAATTAACCACATTTAAACAACTTTTAAATTGTTGATAATTCTACAGCTATTGCATGCAGAATAACTAAAGTCATAGAAACCTTAACCGGAATATAAGAATGACATAATTCAATCTTTTTAAAGCAAAAAATGCACAATTTACCAACATATAAGAATAAAAAACCTGAGCTCACCGAACCAAGTAACAGAATTTACACATATACAATATATATATATATATACCTTTGGTGTGGCCGATTTCAACTAGAAAAGGATGTGCACAACTACGTGTTGAACGTTTTGAGGTCCTATGGGCCAAATTTGAACTTTCTGAGGCTACTCGTTTTTGGCGTTTTGTTTTAGACAGAATTTGGGTTGTGCGAGTTTTTGAGTTATGCGAGATAGAGTTACAAACATACGTACAAAAAGACATGAAAAAAAATCTCTTCTGAATCCATTTTAAATCAATTTTAAAAGCCATTTGGAGAAAAAAAGTCCTTTTTTCTGTCTTTGCGTACAGATATCATGCAAAAAAAAAAAAAAAAAAAAAAAAGAAAAAAAAAAAAAAAAAAAAAAGGCTTTAAATTGTATTGGATAGCGCTCAAGATGGAGATTTTCTTTGAAATATGATACTCGGAGGTTTTCCTGATTGCAATACCTTCTTTACTTCGTACAAGAATTAAAAAGCATAATTATTTAAAATTTACAATAATATCCTACGGGTAATTTTAATTTCAAAAGTATTGATGAAATTTAACTGTGTCCCTTTTTATTAACGATCACCTTTTTATTAACGCCCTCACAAACTGATACATTGGATGATGACTGTCATCAATCACATTAACCGAAGCTTTATCAGTTATCTTCGCAACGCAACGACTAAGGGCTGTAGAAAAATAAATCCTTCAATAATTTCTTTCTTTCATACCTTCTCGTTAATCAAAAAGCTAGACAGTGCATCTCTTGAACCGGCACGCAGTATCAGAAAATTGTTAGCATACTTTTGTCTGCCCATTTTATTTTAAACATTTCTTATGAGTGGCTCCAGTGAATATTCCTTATTTAAGTTGTAAAATATTAAATAAAATTTGCTCAATTCTAAGCTAACACTCTACTATGTTTTTATTTGTAAAAATTCGACATCTGTTCCGCAATAGAGCAACACTTTCCAAAGAATTTTCAGCGAAAAGGCTAAAGGTATTTTCTCCCTCCTTCCAGCATGCTTTCGTGGTGTGACCGTTAGCTCAGTCGGCGCGTATTCGAGAGTTCCAGGTTCGAGTCCCGGCGTGGGCGTTGCTCATTTTTCACGTCTCCCGCATCAAAATAACTTAATGACTCTACAGTAACTCCCGAACTGAAAGGTGGTGGATGATGATTTTTCACCATAAAAATTTGGCGATTGGATCCTCTAATCCCCAGAGGCCAACTAGGGGCCGAGCGGTAAAGACGCTGAACAGTGGTAGTTCGGTCCGAGGTTCGAATCCCGCGAACGGGCTGGTTGCATGGGCGTTTTCGTGGTTTTCCCCATGTGTAACGTGTATACGAGCCAGTTTCCCTTAGAAAGTCCTCCACGAAGGCATCCCTCTCCTTAGGCAGATAGCCGTCTTGTGCTTTGCCATAATTGAATAACCTAACCTAACCTCTAATCCCCAAACGCCCTTTCATTCTTTGATGATCGAACCGCCCCACACGGCCTTTGATTGAAATGCCGACAACCGCCCCTAAACGGCCGAGATTTCGATCTTGTTTTCTTCCCTCCCTCTAAGATATGCAGTAGCAAGTGCAGTTTCAACAAATCCATTGTATGAGTGTACTGAAGAAAGCTTTTCCTAAAAGGTTTAGTTGTGGTTTGTTACCTTTAGGCTGCACGTGACTTTTCGTTGTTGATTCTCTGATTTTAGTTAAAGACCTTCAGAAGAGGTTTATAAAGAATGAGGTCAAAGGCTAATGGAATCTTTGTTAGCGCGTATAAAGGATGTCATTCGAAATTTTCACACCTATTTCTGCGTTAATGGACGGGGAGAGAAGGAAATTGCTCTGAAACTGGAAAAATATTTCGGGCGGTTCGGTATAAGGATACAAGTTAGGGAAGAGCTTGGATTTCAAAGAGTTAAACGCGGGAATATACAAGGTACTTTCTCTCTCCTTTCTGCATGCCTTTGAGGTGTAACTCTTAGTACACTTGGCGCGTATTCGAGGGGTCTAGGTTCGAATCCCGGCCTGGGGACTGCTAATTTTTCATGTCTCCTTCTTTAAAATGAAATGACTCTGAAGAGTCTTTCATGGCTCAAAAGGTATATGCAATAACATGGATAGTGAAAAGACAGATGCAGTAATAGCATAGTACTTCTGCGAAGTTACGTAAACCAATCAATCATATTAGTTGAAAGCGAAGATTCCCGGAAATGTTTCTTTTGGAAGGGAACAAAATGTTTTACTTTTTATAATGTGTATAAGATTTTCTCAAGTATACGCATCTTATTTCGTTTCAGTTCATTAAAATAATTAACCCGAGAGTTATATTTCTTACTTTTAGAAGTCTTTTGCGAAAGGGAAAATGAGCTGGTGAAGAAAATTTTTTTTCTTGTTGGAAGTATTGAACTTTAGCATGTTGAGGAAATTATTTGACTTCTGTTGTTCTGTTACAGAAAAGATCAAAAAGTTCTTTTTAATACCTTAGTTAACTGCTTTAACTTTCTCTTCCTAGGATTTCAGTATACTGCTAGGGAAAATAAATGTGCACAAACCAAATTAAAAATACATTTTGAATTCATCGAAATTTTTGGAACTACTGTTAATATCTGTTCATCAATTATTTAAATCTTAATTTATTCCAAGTATTCGTTCAGGTTTCTAACTGTTAACATATTTCTTTTTCTAAACGCTATAGTACGTTGAGACTGTTTAAATCATAAACGAGTTCATTGAATAACAACAGTTAAGGGAAAAATTAACATCAAATTATTCTAATTTATTTACAACCGATCCCTCAAGGGAAGAGGGAAAAGGCATTAAATTTCCAAAATTTTGAAAGACAATGCTTTTTCTCAATTTTTGTCGTAAGGGAATAAAGCGCTTTCTTCTTACTTCCTTTTACGAAATAAAAAGGAAGTATTGTAATCGCGAAAAATTTCGAGTATCATATTTCAACAAAAATATCCATTTGAACCGCTATCGAATGCAATTTAATGATGTTTCTGCGTAACATCTGTTAAGTAAGGACCGAATAAAAAACTGCTTTTCCCCCCCAAAAAAATTATAAAACTGATTTAAAATGAATTTTGAAGATATATTTTTCGTGGCGATTGTACGTTTGTATGTATGTATGTATCTCGCATAAATGAAAAACGAGTAACCTCAGAAAATTGAAATTTTGTATATAGTACTGTCATAATATGCAGATGTGCACCTCCTATTTTGGTTGCAATCGGCCGCACCAAAAGTATATAAATATATGTATATATATATATATATATATATCCAATCTGTTACTCGGCTCAGTGAGCCCGGGTTTTTTTTCTTGTATGTTGGTAAATTGTGCATTTTTTGCTCTAAAAGTGATTGAATTGGGTAGTTCTTACGTTCCGGTTAAGGTTTGTATGCTTTTAGTAAATCTGCTTACAAGATTTATAAAATTATCAACAATTTGAAAGTGCGGCTAAGCCTAATCATTTTTCCCATGGCAGCCATATTTGTTTACATTTGAAACTTGGGATTGTAGTGGATTTATTGCCAATCCACAGAAACAAAGCTTCGCAAAAACAAAGATAACGCCTTCTTTTATTATTGTGAATTTAAATTATGCTTAATCTATTCAGGAATTTATTCCAGGTAATAAATGTTTAAGATTTGCTTCGTAATTTTTAATATAGATATGCTGACTTTTTATGTATTTTTTCCTTGTCGGGAAGTAATAACTGAGTTAATTTAATGAGAAATACTAAATCGTCTGTGACAAAAGTCTTTCTTTTTTTTTCTCTCTTTTTCTTTTTTTGTTTGTTTAATTTCTTTTATACACCATTTTAGATGTATTACAATATTTGCATAGAACGTCTGGCAACGATTAGATAATTCTTCAGATGTTATAATTTTTTGTGTATTCGGAGTTATAAAATGAGTAAGATGTAACACTGTTAAGGGAACCTAACGACAGAATGTCAAGAAAAAATGCGTACAATTTAATATTCTGTCCAAGGAAGTCCTCAGATGTTTTATTGTTCATAGCAAGTATGAATTTTCCTGTTTACATTGTGTTACTTAATGTGAACCAAGCTGATGAAAAAGAACGTAATAACTATAACAATTGAAACTTAGGTTAGGTTAGGTTAGGTTATGTTATTCAATTATGGCAAAGCACACTAGGGCTATCTGCCAACAACTGAAACTTGAGCAGACTTTTGAGTTGTAAAAATTTAAAAACTTATGTATTTTAACAACACCCCTTTTAAAATGTTAGACAGTAATCTGAGATAATTTCAGATTGAATTTTTATTGCTGTATAAGGTATTATTGAATTATCTTGTGTATAATGTAAATTCGTCCTGAAGTTTAAAATTTCCATCTTGTAACTAGAAGTTCGCAGTTCGAACCCCGAGAACAACACAGGTGACATTTAGTGTCTCCGTACTCTGAAAGTTACTTTACAATCTCCATCATTGGTGTTATCATTATTCAAAACTATTATATCTCCAAAACATGGCTTTCTGGTCAAATATATCGTCAGTCCAAATACATAAAGGAATACTCTCTTATCGGGCGACAATACTTTCCCGACTGCAGAATTTTGGTAAACTTTTAAGCAAATCGAAATAATTGTCCGATTTATAAATTTGTGTCTAATTAAGAAGATAGTAGAGGCAAAAGTGGTTTTGAATCCTTTAAATTCTACTTTAATAAAACAGAACGTTGGTACTGCATGCCTATTTTTTCATTCCATAAAACGGAATGAAATAATAGATCTATGTTCTCAAAATAGAAATGCAATTCTACAGAAGCTATTGAGAAACTTTAAAAATGAAAAATGTATGGTAATATAGCGAATATCGGTTAAAAGCATGATGTTTTGACGATTTGGCAACGTGCCAAACGGTACTATGACAGAGATAAAGATGGTTGACAAAGATTAAACATCCATCTGTGTGGAGCCAAGTGGTAAAGTCGCTGAACATTGATATTTCGATCTGAGGTTCGAATTCGGCAACCGGGCTGGCTGCATCGGCTTTATCGTGGCTTTACCCAGCTGTAAAGTGTATACCAGCCATTTCCTTAGAATGTCCTCCATAATGGCATATGCCCCTTGTAACAGCTTTAGATATTGTTTCAATAATAATCTTAAACTTTTAAAATAGTTGAATTTGAAATATATCTGTTAATAAATGGCAATGTTTGAAACGCCAACTCGAGAGCTGCGTGCGGTTCTCGCACGAAGTAAGAAAATGATTTTTAATTTAAAAAGAGATAGAATACGTTTTGGCTGTTAATTTTTGATGTTACCTTTTCTTCGACTTATATGTTGCAGTTATGAAATTGATCTATTAAATAAAGTTTGCTGTGTTCCAAT
>KK121806.1:823072-852518 GCA_000611955.2 Stegodyphus mimosarum
TATTTGCCTTCTCTTAATATTAATGAGAAAGTCGCGTTCAAGAACTTTTCTCTTCGGAAAAGTTTCTCCGTTGGGGGAGAGATTGTAACAGCTTTAGATATTGTTGCAATAATAATCTTAAACTTTTAAAATAGTTGAATTTGAAATATATCTGTTAATAAATGGCAATGTTTGAAACGCCAACACGAGAGCTGCGTGCGGTTCTCGCACGAAGTAAGATAATGATTTTTAATTTAAAAAGAGATAGAATACGTTTTGGCTGTTAATTTTTGATGTTACCTTTTCTTCGAATTATATGTTGCAGTTATGAAATTGATCTATTAAATAAAGTTTGCTGTGTTCCAATGGAGTTTGCTTTAATTACGAAACAAGCATTACACCCTTTGGCTGATAGCCCTCGAGTGCTTTGCCGGAATCAAATAAACCAAACAAAACCAACTGTATTGTCAACCTCACAATACCTCTGATGGATTTGGGACTCTTTAATGCCCTATACAAGCTTTAGAACATCAGTTTGCGTTTACCAATACAGACCATCTTGTTTAAGCTGTTTAAATTTCATACAATGCTCAAAATATAGAAGTATTATATTGCATTTTTTTGACTTTGTCGCAGGTCATGGAATGCACTATGCAGATTGGTGGGGAAAATAATTAAAAGCTGGCATACATGAAAAAGGGAGCGTTTCGATCTTAAATCCTGCTCCCGGAATTCATGACTTGTTCTAAAAAATTACTTACTGAAGCCCATGCAGCAATAAATAATTTTAAAAATCAAATAACCTTTAGCATATATAAAGTAAAAATTAAATAAATTCTTATTATACTCATCTAATTACATCGCATTTAATGAGTTATATTTATCCTTTGAAACTACTGATGGTGAAGGTAAAAACTTCGCTTTTTTTAAAAGGAAGAATAATTTCTACACGAATAATATACGCAAATAAACGATATGTAATGCATTTTATTAATAAATAGTTTAACTACATCTTTACATTTAAAAGCATTTCGTCCCATATTCTTGAAGTAAATAGTATCATCTACAAAATCTTTAATTAAACTGATACCAAATTGCATGAAGTATATGCATAATACTCGCATCCGTTATCATTTAGTTAAGCTTAACCGCTGTAATTACGATAGCATTTAAAAGGCTCATATCCTTCTCATAATCCAAGAAGGGAAGAGCGACGGCGTAATTTGCATGAGCACATAGCTGGTTCCATTGCGTTTTAAGTTTGTTTGCTTGTTATCATTCTTATTGTTACTTAATTCCTTAATTAGTATTCTTAATCCTTGCGGTATTTTAATTGTGAAGGAAACTAGATAATTGCGGAAATTTAGCGGAAAAATGAACTCCCACTTTCTAGTTATGAGTTTCAAAGCTAGAAGTAGTGAAGCAGTCTGGGTAAGATGGTGGCATATTTCATCTATTTCTGCATTTAGATGCGTAGGTGGTTCTTTCACATATATATGCGTAGGAGCTCTTTATATTTATGGTTACATATTTTATTCTTTATTTATGGATCATTTATAATGGAATTTATTTCTTCAACGCGTACTCGTGTGCAGATAATTTTAGAAAAAGAAACACGGTAAGATTATGAGGTATTTCTTCCGCCTTCTTAGCATGCCTTCGTGGTGTAGCGGTCAGCACGCTCGCGCGTATTCGAGAATTCCGTGGTTCGAGTCCTGGCGAGGGCGTTACTTATTTTTCACATCTCCTGCTTCTAAATAACCTAATGACTTTAGAGTGGCACCCGAACTAAAGAAGATGGTAGATGATGATTATCGACCACCAGGATTTGGCGATTGGGTCTCCTCATCCCCAGTCGCCCTTTAAAAGGGAGAGTATATAAGGTATTTCTCCCGCCTTTTTAGCATGCCTTCGTGGTGTAGTGGTCAGCACGCTCGGCGCGTATTCGAGAGGTAGGTTTGTGGTTTGAGTCCCGGCGAGGGCATTGCTCACTTTTTACATCTCCCTCTTCGACATAACCTAATGACTCTCCAAGATTGTTATGCCTAGAAGCTTATCCCAAATTCCAGCAGACCTACTAAACCAAAAAGCGAGCTATCGCTTTAGTGTTCAGGAGATGATAAAATCGTAAGAAGATTAAAATAAGCTTTTTATTTATCTCTTAGAGCGGTAGGCACTTACTTCTGAAACAAATGAACCTCCGCTACTTGAGGATATTATACATAACATGAGATGAAGCGGTTTCAATGTAGGTAAATGTAGTCTGAGATTACATACAGAATAGACCTCTTAAACTGGCTGAAGGTAAACAACGGCGCATATTTTAAACGTCGGCTAGCAAGATACTAAGGTAGGAATAATTTTGTCACAGCTGAACGAAGTTAATACATAACTGCAAAGCGAGGCTGTCAGAAATTCTAACTCCAAAATATTCAAACCTTCGCTACACAGTAACTAATCTGCATTCTGGTGAGGACTATGGAGGGAAGAAGTAAAGTTCTAATCAAAATAACTGACTAATTAATACAAAATTCTACAACATTGCTATTAAAACATTTAGGAAAAGGAAATGTAAAATGCAATTGAAATCTTTCTGGGCTTCAAACCACCATATTTTTTTAATTGCTAGCTGCGTATTCTAGCAAATATAAAACAAAAAACGTGTAGGAAGAGCGCCTTAATTGTTTGAAAATTTTTCCCACAAAATTTTTTTAGCATAATTAAATTTTAAATGATGCATGGTTTATCCTAATTTTATAGCAGTTATTTTAACTTTATGCACCTTTCCTATCTCTTCTAACTTCAGCTTACAATTTCCTACCTGAACGTATTTTCAGAAACTCGTTTAATGCAAATGAGTAAGAGTAGTATTTAAGTCGATGCTTCAGTGACTTCGTTAGAGAATTACAATTTCTGACTAGCGCGCGTTTGCCTTTGGGCTTCGTCTCTCTCTAAGCTATTAACGCTCGGCCGTACTTCAAGCCCTTGATAACTTCGCCTACTTAACTGAGATTTAGGCGCCAGCTACTTAGAATCCTGATAGCTTCGGCTACATCTTTTAGTTAAGCATTAGTTAAGTTTTAATTCTTAATAATTTGAGTTTAAGCCCCAGTGGAGGCTTTGCTGTACGCTCTGAGATAGGAGCCGACTCTGTTTATCCTTATTTTGAGAAATAAAGGGTAATTAACCCTTCCTGAGTCTTACGTCTCTGTTCACACACTCAAGCCATTATTCGCTTATCGGTGAACAAGGTTTCTCACATTGTACTGTGAAATAAAAGGGTGGAACCCCACAATTTAAAAAAAATGATTTGGAACTTTTTATCAAAGTATTATTAAATTATCTTTTGGTAAGTTTCACTTACTTTTTTAAAATGTTTTGCACACAGTGTTAACTCTCTGCAAAATTATAAAAAAATATTTATTATAAAACTGTTTAAAGATTTTTCTGGGAAAAAATCGTTTTTAATACGAAAAGTATTAGATTTTTTTCGTTTGACGACTACACGTTCCAAACAGTTTTCTATAAGGAGAAATATTTGTCAGCTTAATGCTTGGTTTTAATCGTAAATTATTTGATTTTTATTTAAGTGTGTAAGGTTTTAGTTTAAATTAACAAAGATTTATGTTAATTTTCCCTTTCCTGTAAGTTCTTATTTCAATTTCCCGTTAGAATGAGCGCGCGTTTCAGCATTAAGCTAATTTGAAGTGGAGCCAAGTGTTGTATTTAAGGGTTGGCAAGGAACTTCTCGGTGTGAGAGAGCTTTTAGTCTCAGATCACTGCGGCTCTGTTCGACGTCCACCTGACTAGCTAGTAGTTAAATTCTAAGCCTTAGCGCTGTTACGCTATTACTTATTGAAATCATCTAAGTGCGTTAGTATTAGCTAAACCTTGCTACGCACCATTGATCGTTTAGCATAGAGGCCAACCTCGCGTTCATAGCTCTGTGAGCAACGACTACTTAATTTCTATTTAAGTTTATTTTAAATTATTTGATCGTTCAAGTTAGACCCAAGTGCGGACATTATTTTCTGAATTACTTCACTGCGGCTCTGTTCGACGTCCACCTCACTAGCTAGTATTTAAATTCTAAGCCTTAGCGCTGTTACGCTATTACTTCACTGCGGCTCTGTTCGACGTCCACCTCACTAGCTAGTATTTAAATTCTAAGCCTTAGCGCTGTTACGCTGTTACTTCACTGCGGCTCTGTTCTACGTCCACCTGACTAGCTAGTTTTTAAATTCTAAGCCTTAGCGCTGTTACGCTACTACTTATTGAAATAATCTAAATGCGATAGTATTAGCTAAATCTTGCTACGCACCATTGATCGTTTAGCATAGAGGCCAACCTCGCGTTCATACCTCTGTGAGCAACGATTACTTAATTTCTATTTAACTTTATTTAAAATTATTTGGTTGTTCAAGTTAGACCCAAGTGCGGTCATTATTTTCTGTTATCCCTCCCGAGTTGGGAAGTGGCTGTAAATAAGAGTGGTTTAATAAAAGAGGATTTTAAATCCTTCTTACGTGCAGTTATTCTACCACTTAACCACAGTATTCTACTACAGAACATAGCTACATTCAGCCCCCTGTTCAAGATCAGGACTTTAACAACTTCACGAATATGCTCGCCAAACGTATGCACAGAACACTCAGTCCTGACAAGTGAATTCTAGTGAAGACGTCTAAAAATGACAAGACTAAGCCCTTTGAACATTTCTTAGATGACATTGTTGCCCTGCTGGTCACTTTTTCTCTAAATATATTGTTATTTTTTCTTACAAACTTCCTGTTTTCGAAGTATTACCAATAAGAGTCTTTTCAAAATATGCCATTTTATTTCATTCTTTATTTAAAGAATCAACTATCTAAAGCCGTGTTTTTAAACTTTCTTCAGACTTGTATAAATTTGCGGACACCCTTGTTCTTGCCCCCTTTGAAAGAAATTTGTTTTAGGTAATATTAATATTAGATTACTTATATTATTAAAATTAATTAAATTCATTTAACTGCATATTGATATTAAGTTAAGGGAAAAATTGTATTCATTTTCAATAATCTAATGATATTAGAATTTTAATAATCTGCGTTTGTTAACTAAAAGATAAATAAATATTAATAATCATAGTAGTGTAATGAATGAGTATACTTATGCTCATCTATTTAATTCATTGCACAGAGGTCCGAGATTCGAGTCTCGGCAGGGCATTTTTTTTTACGTCTTTTGCTTCGAAATAAACTAATGTCTCTACAGTAGCGCCCGAACAAAAAAAAAAAGATGGTGGATGATGATTCTCCACAAACAGGATTTGGCGAGTGGGTCCGCTAATCCCCAGACACCCTTGAAAAGGGGGAGTATATAAGGCATTTCTCCCTTCTTCTTAGCATGGCTTCGTGGTGTAATGGCCAGCACACCCGGCGCGTATTCGAGAGGTCCGAGGTTCGAGTCCCGGGAAGTGCATTTGTCATTTTTCATATCTCCTGCTTTCAAAAAGTACTTAATGTCTTTATACCGCTATAATGATACCCAGCTGTTTAACACTCATTTCTGAAGCGAAGTGGGGTCTGACGTGTTCCGGGAAGCATTCTCCTTTGCTAACCGTAAGTAATTAATAATACGTGCTCAGAAGGCTTATTATTTGAGACTGTTCTTTTCTTTTTTTTTTCGTTGCATCTCAGTGAATGGAATTTCACTGCCTTGATCGATCGATGGCTCACCTGCTCACGCTGCCTTTAAAGACGGAATCAAGGAAATGAGAGTGAAAATGCACCTAATGGAAGAATGAACTGCAGGCTAACAGAGAAATCTGAAGACACAGGTTCGACAGGAGACATTAAACCGCCAATTCTTCCGTTCTAGCCAGTTTGTTTGAAAACACCGCTTTTGTGATAATAGTGTTACTGTAAGTCTCAGAGTTTGAACCTAAAAACGGAACTGTGAGTCTCAGAGTTTGAGTAAAAATAAATAATCTGATGTATACGCCACATGACTTTCTTGTACGAGACATTAAATTATACGCATTTTTTCTTGCATTTCATTCACACTTATTGGATTGAATTAAATCTACTTCATCGATAGCGCATAAACCACAATAGAATACATGAACTCTTTAAAATTCACTATATTTGTTAACCACAGCGACACTCTGGCGCTAGGTTCACTTAACAGCGTTACATCTTTTCATTTTATAACTCATAATGCACAAAAATTATATATATCATCGGAATATACATACAATATCATCGGATTATACATTACATATATCATCGGAGTATTAAATTATACGCACCTTTTCTTGACATTCTGTCGTTAGGTTCACTTAACAGCGTTGCACCTTATTCAATTTATGACTCCGAATGCACAAAAAATTATGACATCTGAAGAATTATCTAATCGTTGCCACATGTTCTATTGAAATATTATAATAATTCTAAAACGATGTATAAAAGAAATTAAACAAACAAACAACAACAAAAAAAGAAACAGTTTTTTCACGGATAATAAAGTATTTCTCATTCAATTAATTCAGTTCTTACTTAGCAACAAGGCAAAAATACATAAAAACTCAAAATATTTGTATTAAAATTTACGAGGTAAATCTTAACACTTATTTCCTCGAGTAAATTCCGGGATTAAGCATGATTTAATTCGCGATAATAAAAGAAGGAGCTATCTTTTTTTTTTGCGAAGCTAGATAGATTTTTTTAGATTTTTTTCTCTAGATTGGCAACAAATTCACTATTCTCCTAAGTTTCAAATGTAAACAAATATGACTGCCATGGGAAAAATCATTTAGCTTAACTGATTTACTAGAAGCATAAAAACGTTAACCGAAAGATAAAAACAACATAATTCAGTCATTTTTAAAGGAAAAATGCACAATTTACCAGCATATAAGAATAAAAAAATCTCAGCTCACTGAGCCGAGTAACAGAATGGATATATGATTTTTGGTGCGGCCGATTGCAACCAAAATAGGAGGTGCACATCTACGTGTTCTAACAGTCCTATATACAAAATTTGAACGTTCCGAGGCTGCTCATTCCTGAGTTATACGAGATATATACATACGTACTTACGTGAGTACGTACGTATGCGCAGACGTCGCGAAAAAATCTCTTCAGAGTCCATTTTATACCAGTTTTGTAATTTTTTTGTAAAAAAAGAGTCTTTTATTCTGTCCTTACGTTCAGATATCACGCAAAAACATCGTTAAATTGCATTCGATTAGGGTCAAAATGGATATTTACGTTGAAATATGTTACACGAAATTTTTCTCGATTACATTGCTTCTTTTTTATTTTGTACAAGAAAGTAAAAAGAGTTTAAAGAAGCGACCTGCGCATTTTCTTAGTCGCCTCAACAGGCAGATATACAAGAAAAGTGATTAAAATTTTATTGAGAATTAGAAATTACGGTGGCATAGAACAAGTCGTGGAGACTATCAAACAATATTTTTCATTCTTAAATGGGAAAATGTAGCTGTTATAAATACGTAAAAATTTCTTCCATTTTCTACACATAAAGTACTTTATTCGCCATATTGAATCCGGTGCTTTTAAAGCGGCACGCTTTATTAATTTTTAAATGCGATTAATTAAACTTAAATATACGATACTGAATATGCATATATTTTTCTCTTAATTGCTATGTGTCAAATATAAATTTATATTTAATATATTACGGAGGTGGTATTTAAAACGTTTGCATTTAAAAGCTTGTCGAGTTTCGCATTAGGTAAACAAGATACAAATAAGAGCTATAAATTTTTGTTTTGACGATAAAAATTATTTGCATTTAATTCCAAAAACGATAGGGAGTTTTTGCTCTAAGTTGTTGAAGCACAATTATTTCGTCATTTATTATTTTCTAACTCTGCAGCCGTTGTCAAAGGGAAAAAATATAAGGAATATTGGCAGGAACTATCATTTCAGTTTTAGGGATTAAAAAGAATTATAGAGACATTAGGTTATTTCGAAGCAGGAGACATGAAAAATGAGCAACACCTTCGCCGGGAATCGAACCACGGACCTCTCGGTTACGCGTCGAGCATACAGACCACTACACCACGAAGGCATGTGAAGAAGGCGGGAGAAATACCTTATATACTTCCCCTTTTAAAGGGCGACTGGGGTTTGGGGACCCAATCGCCAAATCGCGGTGGTGGAGAATCATCATCCACCACCTTTTTAGTTCGGGCGCCAGTGTAGAGACAATAGGCATTTTTGGAAGCATCAGACATGAAAAATTAGCAACGCCTTCACCGGCAATCGAACCACGGACCACTCGGTTACGCGTCGAGCATGCAGACCACTACACCACGAAGGCGTGCGAAGAAGGCGGGGTAAATACCTTATAGAATTAGTAACTGTTTCAGATTTCATAACAAATATCGTTTCATATTACCATGTTCAACTGGTGAATATTAGTGTTAATTCTGTACAGCGGGGTATGTTATTTCTGGAGCGTAATTCAAATGAATAATATTAACATTGCAAACGAAGAAGGACAGAACCTTAAGAAAATATTCCTTTCTAAAACTCCAATTAAATTGTGATAGTTATTATCAACGCATAATGGAAATTTTGTTATTTTGATTACAGTTTGTATTTGGTTTTGTGCTAAAATGTGCAATACCTTCCCCGGGACTCGAACCACGGACCCCTCGAACACGCGTCGAGCACGTTGACCACTACACCACGAAGATGGCGCGAGAAATAGCTTATATACTCCCCTTTTAAAGGGCGGCTGGGGATTAGGGAACTTAACTGCCAAATCATGGAGAATCATCATCCACCACCTTTTAGTTCGGGTGCCAATTATAGAGGAATTAGGTTATTCAATGCTGGAGAGGTGAAAAACGTATAATTCCCTTGCGGGGACTCGAACCACGGGCCTATCGAATATGCTTGGAGCGTGCTGACCACTGCACCACGAAGGCATGCGAAGAAGGCGGGAGAAATACCTTATAGCTTATCTGATCTATAGTCAGCCAAGCCCACGAAATTCCTCGTGACAAGGAGCGCAAGATACGCCTGAGCAACAGCCTTGAGCTCCTTACAGGTGACACTGCGATTTAGCTCAGTTCCACCCCAATTTTGATTAAGAGCATCCCTGGGTGACGGGTGTAAGTGTCTCCTAGCCCCCTCTCCCCCTACCAGCAACCTCTTGAGAAAACTTTGGGCTCGCCACGTAGTAGAGTGGCCCGATGCCGCACGGACAGTATATATTTACGAAGATCCATGATTTCTCTGGGATTAGGACCAAGGCCCTTTGGTACGGCAGTCAGCGACGCTAACATGTACACCGGTTGGACGGCTTAAATCCGTACTTGCAATGATATTCAATGCAATAAGTTATAAGGTATATCTCCCACATTTTCAGCGTGCCTTCGTGGTGTAATGGTCAGCACACTGAGCCGGTATTTCAGAGGTCCGTGGTTCGATTCCCGGCGAAGGCAATGCTAATTTTTCAATCTCTCCTGCTTCCAAAAATCCTAATGACTCTACAAAGTGACCTTGGCATGTGTTGATTAGCATAACTCTAATCCGCGGTAACTGAAGCCTAGTTAATTAGCCATCTTCTATATTAATATTTGAATTTCTGAGACTGTACAAGGCTAGATTTTGGTACACATTTACTTGTACTACAAGGTGCAGGTTTTAATACTTAAGTAAGAATTGTTGCATGTCTATTTTTTAATGCTATTATATTAATTAAATTCGAAGACAAATATTCTTCTAAGCATAGGCACCTAAGCACCCGCAGTTAAATGGCAAACTAGGCTTAACTTTACTTCCTTTATTCAGTTTCTTAAAATCCTGAAAAAAGTAATCCTCTTTTCTCTGTGCTATTTCAAACAGTAAAATGGGAATTCGTCGTGCATTTAAATTGTAGCTTTGTTGAAACTGATATATATACTAGAAAACCCGGCGGTAATACGAAATGACCGCTGTTTTAGATATTATAAATTGTAATTAAAATTATTTGTGCAAAGGTGTCTGCTAATTCAAACTGAATTACCCAGGGCAGGCGGCGAGGATTCCCCTTTGCTTACTGCCCCACCGGGTTTCCCCCTTCTACTTGCTTAATTGCTTAAAGTAGAGTGCAATGAAGGAAAACACTGGCGGTACATTTCTCTGCTCAGTGGTTCCTTTATGTCGAGAAAGCCGTTTTTGTGCAGCTTTCGCTCCTTTTCTCTCTTCTTCAGTGCTGTATTTTCTAGGAGGCATTCTTAAAAGAAATTACGTTAAGACGTAGTTTTTATGTAAATCAGATGATTGCTAATGCAAACACATGTTCACCTTCCCCCTGACACGCTCAATTCGCGTTCAGCCTTAAATCGTTTCAAAAACAGAAAATTGCTCATGCAAACAAATGTTCACCTCCCCCTGACACGCTAATTTGCGTTCAGTTGTAAACCACTTACAAAACAGATGATTTCTAATGCAAACTAATGTTCACGTTCCCCTTGACACGCTCAATTTGCGTTCAGCTGAAAATTCAGTTTAAAATACAATGTCGGAAAAAAATCGGGCAACATTTTAAACTCTTTACCCGAAAGGATATTTAGCATAGGAGTTTGGGTAAACCTACTTGACTACTAGGCACAACTCGTTAGTTGGTTTCGTCTCCTTGAATTTCTCAACGTTTACAAATTTCTAGGTAATTCTTATGTAAATATAGTTAAATGAATAATAAGCAACAAGTGTATGAATTAAAAAAATTTAAATAAAATGGTAATTTAATTAAAACAATGATAACTATTGTGATAAAATTTATTTTACTATTTGAATACAATAGCAACTTCACCCCATTGGCTAGTACACTTACGCAAGCAACCAATACACTATCGGTGACAAACAGACACTTAAGACGCATATAATAAAGATATATATATATATGTAAGATATAACAAAATAGGATGGCTGCTTTAAGAGTAATTGGCGACCTCAAAATTAACGATCCTAGATTTTATGCTGTCCCCCTAAATTCGCCTGTTTTTCCAAATTCCAGAACTTTCCATGTTACGTAACGCTTAGTGCAGATAAACTCTTGTCCAATCAAAATAATTGTAAACTAAAAGGGCCCACCAGCGGCCGAGCGTTAAAGACGCTGAACACTGGTAGTTCGGTCCGAGGTTCGAATCCCGCGAACGGGCTGGCTGCATGGGCGTTTTCGTGGTTCTCCCCATGTGTAACGTGTATACGAGCCAGTTTCCCTTAGAAAGTCCTCCACGAAGGCATCCCTCCCTTAAGGCAGATAGCCCTCGTGTGCTTTGCCATAATTGAATTGAATAGTAAACTAAAACGTTTTGAAACTTTTGACTCCCTTCCTTCTTCCTCTGAATTGCTACAACCGTTTTCAGCTTACCCTTTCCTCCTGGCAAGGCGTTCCACATCGACGCTGCTGCTTGCTTTCCTAAGATGACGTCATACTTTAAAACACGTGTACATGAAAATTATTGTATTCAACTATAATTGAAAACTATCTTATCTACTGAAAGGTGATCCGATGTGAATTATCCTGAAATAAATTTATATTTCGAAACGGTCATGCCTGGAAGTTTTGGGTTTATGCATTCATCCTTCCAACTACGCAGTAAAGTGTCTTTGAATGCCAGAAATCAAAATACCAAATTCCTTCATCTACACACTAAAACGTTACGAATTTCGATATTTGTTTGTTTTTTCAACAGCTGCGTTTGGCATATAAAAGAGTCACTGAAGTTTTTCCATGTACTTTACTTTTAGACAATATATATGAAATGATTGAACGCTTCAATAACTGCATTTCCTGCTATTTGAAGCAAACTTTCAATATCAGAAGGGTATCAGTTTCTTGAGCCACATCAGATCTGGTTTATACGTTAAAATGTATTCAAATTATGCAATGCTATAAAGGTATTGCGTTCGGCGATTTCAATAACTCTATCGTATATATGTTTTGAGAAACAAACTACAAAAAGTATCGTGTAAGCTTTAATTTAAAGAGCATAATTTTCTTGAAGTATAGTTTATGGGATACATCCAAAACAGATCTGTTCAATTTTCTTTCGAAATTCTTTTCAAGTGGAAAAATATTTTTAAGATTGTCCGTTTTCGCCCAACAGAACTTTATACACTAATATAAAGAATAAGAAATTATAGAAGATAAGAAAAAATTATAAAGAAGATATTCGAAGAAACTCGAAAATATGCCTACATTTTTTTTACAAAAATATGAAATTCTTCCTCCAAAGCACTTTAAAATTCTACAACTGAACTGAAATTATCTCAGTTACGTTATTTCAAAAGATCGGCAAAAGTAACGTAAGATATTCCAGATACTGTCACCCAGACGAAAAGATTAAAAAGAAACCATAAAAAGCTTAAAAATAATAAAAAATAGAAAAAAAGAACTTTCCCTTCCTTGCTCAAAGAATATTGCTTTGAGAAGAAAAAGTCCGAATATAACCGGATCCTTATCGCTGTAAAAACTTTTTCAGTTACGGTTCCGAGGAACTTTTGCCAATACATTCTTTTTTCTCCTTGATTTGTCCTACCTCATCCAGAAGGTGGAATTCTTTTATGTAGGGGTATTTTTAACTTTGTGCGATGCTTGTGGCTTCTTTGAAAAGGTTGAAGCGAAAGATTTTCACCCATTTCGACAAAGATTGTTGTTTGCGCCACAGTTGGCAATGAAAAGGGCTTGTGGGTAAGAAGTGCAAAAAAGAGAAAGGAAGAAAAGAGGACAGTTTTGCAGCCGAAAAATAATATTGAAGAGGATCAGACAAAGCTTCGGCCTTTAATAAGCTCTTAACTTTAAAACGGTGAAGTTGTCTTCTATTTTCTTCGTTAAATGTATCTGATCTGTTTTGTTTATCTGATGTTCATATAGGTATAAATTTGCCGTTCTAGCAAAGACTGAATTTTGAATTACTACGTATTTAGGTATATAAGTCGATAATTTTCAGCCAATGTACACGATCGAACTCTGGAGATAGGCTTATAGTCGAGTTCAAAATGATTTTAAAGTAATTCGATCACAAAAATGATGATGTAGATCCAGAAATCCCTTTACATACCTACGTGCTTTTCTTACAGAAATGGTTAATGTGGCAGTAAAGTGCAAACTTAAAATTTTAACCCTTAAACCGGCAAAGCCATAAATATACGGTCTAGAAAATCTCTGATATCGGTAAGAACGTATATATACGTGCATATTAAAATGTCTCTAAGAAATTAAAGCAATATATTAAAAGTACACAAATCAAGGTATAAAATACCAGGATAATTTTTACATTAAAATCAAGAAAATAGTTTTTTTCTCATAGTAGTTTTGAGGAACTTTGCTTTATTAGCCCAAACCCTGGCCCATTAGAGTGTTTTTAACTTTACGATTAGAGAGAAAAATTAAAACTAAATACTTTCATATTGATACTGTTTATTTGCAACCAGAAACAGACTTTATACAGCAGTTGTAACCATAACAGGTTTTATGTCTATTTTATAAAGAAAAATTAGTGCTGCTTCGATTTCTGCTGTTGCAAACTAGATGCCGAGTAATTTACATAAGGTTCATACTTTTAGCAGAATGTGAGCTAAACTGGAGTCTGACAAAAAGTTAATAAGCCAATCTTTAATGTTATGCATTTCTGAAAATAATGACCTACAGGCACAGGTAGAAGAACATATTATAAAACAGCAGAAGCAAACTTCCTCAGACTGCTTTATGCGTCTGAAATTAGAGTATACGTTCCCATAATATTTAATTTCGTTTCCATTCCCTTTTTGCTAACACTGCCTGTTAGTCTCTCTAAATCTATCAAAGTCTTCTCTTATTTTGGTAAATGTTTTAAACATATTTAAGTAGACTAAAAACTATGTTGTTAGCTGCATTTTAATTTCTTCAGTTTCCAGCCAAACAAACTTATGTTAACCCAGAAGTTATGTTTACTAAGCAGAGTCAGATCCGGGTATATGCCAAGCCGATGTTAGAGCTGCCAAGCCCATGAAAGACTATAAACTATTTACCACAATTATAGTATAGTAAATAGCAACTATTTACCGCTCACACCAATGATGACAGCTGTTTTTAGCTTGCTCGGTATAAGCGTCGAGCTGGAAAACAAGAGTCACACTTTTTGCCATCATCGGCACTAATGAACACGCATTTCACAGGCACTCCCTATTAGTAAAATATATAATGAAATACATCAAGGAACAATTGTTCACAATACGAACTATAAATGGCTCCAGGAGAACGCAATATCACACAGATCAACTAGATGAACCAAAGAAGAGCAGTCACCAACGCAATTCCAATTCAAGAGTCGATCGATTTTTCGAGCTAGAAGATCTACTACAATACGATGCATGAAATAAATATTTGCAAACAATTTAAGTGGTCACAAATTCACTTAAATAAAGCTTTACAATGAGACTGTTACGCAAAATGTATTAATTAGAAGAATAAACAGAAACAATGCCGTAGTTTGAGTTCTTGCCTAAATCTACGCCAAACGCAAGATTGTTGCTTTGTTAATATTATGTTTCTGGCTTGTTTCACTTCTGTTTTGAATATGTACCAGTACACAGCAAACATATAGCCCTTACTAAAATATCTTAAAAAATTTTACAAAAAATATAATGCTCAACTTCTTTAAAATCAATTAGAATTTTTACTAAATTTTCTAAAAACTAATTGAGAGATCTTTTACAGAATTGTATAAAATTTTAAATATTACTTCCACAAGGTTATGTATAGAGATTACATAGATATATGAGTAAATATTAAAACAGAGATTTATGACGAGATTGTATAAAATTTGTGCAGTTTCTAATGTCCCACATATCGATGCTCATATATCTAAATTTTTAAAACGACCTTAGAAGCGAAGTTTCTCAGTTTTCAAAAGCATTATAATATCAACAAAGTTTTCTTTTGCGAAAATGAGTGAAATTATTTTTCATATTCGAACGCAGTTCTTTAAACTAAATTTTGAAATGATCTATCACATGGATGGGAAGGGAGAAAGCTTTTAGAAACAGTGTTGGTTTTTATTTTCTTTAATAAAACTTTCATTATCGCTCTGATTTCAAGAAATGCTTAAATGAAAATAAATAAATTCTAAATAACAGTTAAGTTTAATTAAAATTAAAGGAAAGATTTCTGTTCTGGGTGATGCATGTATAATTATTACAAGCACTTATTTCAGGAACTAAAACTCTAATTATAAGCATAAATAAAATCGTTTACTTAAACGGTAAACATTTCCATTAAAATTTGTTCAACATTAAAAATAATGAATACAGGTTCATTAAATTTGAAAATGGTTCAACGTGAAAAATAATTAATTTTTGTCCTTTCGTATTTCATGTAGTGCATCACAAACTAAACATTTTCTTTGGTTAAAGATTGAAAATTTTGCAGTTTCAATGGAATACCATTCTATAATGGATTTGTAAAATTTCTATATGATTTTGCAAAGTAACATTTCTGTAGCAGCGAATTTCTGCGAAAACCTCATAAAATTTATTTAAAATTTTATGTAATCACCTTTAAAGTCTGTAAGGTATTTCTCACATCTTTCAGCATACCTTCGTGGTGCAATGGTAGTACAGTCGGCGCGTATTCGACAGGCCCAGATTCGAGTCCCGGGAAGGGCACTACCCATTTGTTATGTCTCTTGCTTAAAAATAACCTAATGCCTCCACAGTGGCGACCGAACTGAAAAGTGGTGTATGATGATTCTTCACCACAAGGATTTGGCGATTGGGTACCCTAATACCCAGTCGCTCTTTAAAATAGGGAGTATATAAGGTATTTTCTCTAGCCTTTCTACATGCCTTCGTGGTATAACGGTAACACGCTCGGCGCGTATTCTAAAGATCCAGAGTCCCGACGAAGACATTGCTCATTTTTCATGTCTCCTGTATCAAAATAATCTAAATTCGCTATAAGTTCCGTAGGTATTTCTAGAGCTTTGTCAGCCTGTATAAAAATCTTTTGTGTGTGGGGGGGGGAAACAATGTAATTAAATATACGCAAATCTTTTCATAAATTTAAACCCTTATTGTTAATTAAAATGCCCTATAAAAGCTACAGCAGCTAAATACTACTACCACGTGCATATTTTGCAATTATTTTACTTTCAAATGCAAAGTCGAGCAAAATAGTAAAAGAAGAACGGAATGAAGAAATACATTTACTCCTGTACGTGTCAGAATTTTTCAGTCTTTACACATTGCTGTCACGTAATATGAACAAACAATTTTTTATGTATCTAAAGTTTTTTCGAAACTGTCCTTTATTTGCAAGAGCTGTCGCCGGCGAAATGAATATAAAAGTTCGTAAATTGCTTGTTGCTTTGGTGTGGAAATACAGTTCATTGAGAATTCTTACCATATATGTACCGGCTATACGAAACATTCATTATTCATTCTAGAAAACTTTCAGTTGGTGTATCCGAAATACAGTCAGACTATGCTGAAATCATGTAGTTTGGATGCCCCTTAGTATGACAATCCAACAACAACAGCCGGAATATATTAAATAAAATTTTAGGTGATGTTACCTGTATGTTTGTTTTCTTAAAATGTGGCATTACATTATAAGGTATTTCTCCCGCCTTTTTCGCATGCCTTCGTGGTCTAGTGGTCCGCACGCTCGGCGCGTATTCGAAAGGAGGTTCGTAGTTCGAGTTCCGGCAAGGACATTGCACATTTTTCACTTCTCTTGCTTTCAAAAAAATACCCTAATACCTCTACATAGTAATGACTAATTACGTATACAGCGCAAAAAAAAGAGGCGGTTCTATATCTCCCTCTCTACTAGGCCAATTGTATTTTCTGTCAAAATACTTATATTAGAACAATGCTATATACTAATTCAATACATATCCAAAGTCGTGGTTTCGACACATGAAAAACGCAAGTTGAGTTTTGTCAATCGGGCTAGTTGAGCGAAAGATATAGAAATGCCTCCCCTTTTTTTTAATGCAGTGTACGTGCATTATGTAATGATTAATTATGATTGTCTTAATGGCTTGAATTTGTTACATGATGGCTATCGTACTGTTACGAATTTTGCGTTTAGATAGGTAATACTAGTAGTATTGTAATTAAAATTGTTGTGTTTTTCTTGTGATATAGCGTGAGACAAATTTTTAGAGAAAGCCGTGCCGGAAAAATAAGAATACAGAGACACGTGCATTTTACATTGAGTAAATGGATATCTCATTTATAAATATTGAAACTGAATAAAAGACAATTAACCGCTATGATAGCTGAAACCTTAATTCCACCCTCACAGTACTTTCCAGTATTTTGGAAAAGTACTAGAAATATCTCGCGATCGGTTGAAGACTATTTAAGCTCGAAGAGGGAGCATCTTCTCTTAGCTGTTTAATTTCGCTACTGTTGTTCTTGTTGCAAGTTGAGCCTGAGATGAGATTAGCTTTCTCTTTAGATGCGCTTTGCTTTGCGTCTTGTTTAACTTTCGTAGTAGTTTGTAGGGTAACTACTGATTATACTGTGTGATACTCTAAACGCGTGTATAAATATTTCTATGGAAAATTCTAGAATTCTGAAATATTTCTTTTGATAAAAATAAACTTTTATTAACCTATTTTTGGACTTGTGCATTCAATCTATTACGAACCCGTACGCGCGCGAAAGTACTAAAGCTAATTTCCTAAGGTTTGGAAAGCTTTCGTAGAGGATTTTCAAAGGAAATGGTTCATATTTATGCTATACACGATAAAGCGACCAGAAAGCATAGCCCTTTCATAGAGGCTGGAATTTAGATCGAACTACCATATTTAGCCATTTTATTCTCTCGGACAGAAATAAGCTACATTCAGGGATGAATTTCGGCTTTAAAATATCCTACTTGCTTTCCATATTATATTATTCTCAAATGTCACATTTTAACTTTCAAAAATCCATGATAAGTAGGATTCTCGAAAATATCTTCTCCCATTTAAATTTGTCTAACTTTTGCTTTATTGAATGCGACAATCTTCAGAGAAACACTTTTAGGATTTTTACAAGAATTGAATATTTAGATTATGTGGGACATTTATTTTAAATTGTTCTTGAATAACCAAAAATATAAAATATAGTGTAATAAAAAGTAGAGTATGTAAAAAGAGTTGGCAACGCAGACAATGTGTAAGGCACCAGAAGTCAAATTTCATAACTGGAAGTGCAAATGTTATCCAAACTTAAAGTTCTAAAGAACGACTTATTAAAGTCTAGAACACGAGAAAGGCTAAAGAAATACCCTGGGACCTTCACCAGTTTACGTAATATGAATACTCTTGTTGTACACTGTCATATAGTAAGATGATACTTGTAAAATTCAAAAACATTTTAATAATGGCTTTAAAAAGACAGTGTATTTTGGAAAACGCATGAAGCAAGTGACATAGAATTTGTTTCTTAGATCAAAGTCTAATCCCGAAAAGCTGCTATCTGGGATTTTATTCGTTCAATCATTAGAAGATAAAGACTGTTGCAAGAGTGACAAATTTGTAAAATAATCTGAGGGTTAAATTTTACTCTTTGAAGAACATACGAATAGAAAGCATACCTTAAAGACTAAAACCTCCTATAGAACAAGAGTAGAAACTACAATTTGTCATGTTTTAGACCCGATCACTTCTGTTTCGCTATAGAAACATTTACCTAGGGTTCTGACTATTGCTTTGAAGTTTGTGCCCTGGCTATACCTTAAACTGTCTCCCAGCCGTTTTAGCCTGATGTATTTAGTCCATGTTTTGAGGTAATTAATAGACCTTGTTACCAATCATGAGTGGTTTGTAGTCCAACAAATGCTAAACAGGCTTAAACTGCACGAACTTCAAAATGACATAATATCTATGAGCGTTATTGGTGATTAATAATCAAGGAAATGCGGTTTTAATTTTTCAAGCCAGATGCTATTCTGTGGCTTGCTTAATAAGTTAAAGCCAAACATGAGAAGCACATACATGACTTGACAAGACAATAGATGACTTCATGTAGAACCTTTTTAGGGTAACTAACTTGTATTCACATTTTGCATGGAGAAGAACACTAGAACTCCCAGCCTGTTAGAAGAGAGATCAAAATTCGGGTCAAAATACCAGTATTCCACGGCCTGACAGCCCAGCTGCCAAAGTACTCTGAGATTGCTTCCCTAAAGGAAAAGTACTTGATATAGAACTTTGTGAAGATAACTGGATCCTTATTCATACTGCTTTATATTATAAACTTATAAACAATCATTCAATTTTTTTAAAAAAATGTTTTATCCACAATAGTACTGTGTTGTTGTTGCTTATGCTCACTTGTCTGACAGAGTCAGCTCAAGCTCACGAGAATTATCGTGTCAAGGAGCGATAGATTACGCCTGTCGTTGGCAGCAGCCTTGAGCACCTAACAGGTGACAGTACGATTTGGCTCATTTCCTCCCCCAATTTTGATGGAGAGAACCCCGGGGGGGACGGGTCCGAGGCCTCCCACGTCTCTCACCTTCCACCAAACCACATGAGAAGACTTTCGGCTGGCCGCATATTTAGAGTGCCGCCATGCCGCACTGACACTATACATTTACAAACATCCATGCCTGGGCCGCTCTTATTGCAGTAATTTAACTTGACTGAATTAACCACTAGTAACTCAATTTTGCTGTTTGAACTTCTCCACTTAAACAGAACATTTTGCTCATACCATTATAAGGTATTTTTCTCGCCTTCTTGGCATGACTTCTTGGTGTAGTGGTCAGCACGCTCGGCGCGTATTAGAGAGGTTCGAGGTTTGAGTCTCGGGGGTGGCAATGCTCATTTTTCCCCTCTCCTAGCTTCAACAAATTCTAATGTCTCTACAACATATTCAAAACTGTCAGACCATACTGCCCCACGGCGAAAATTTGTTTCTGCTAAAAATAAAATTTGAGACAGTTTCGTTTGAGGCTTCTTTTTCTGGCCACATCGCTATATACACTGCTTGCCGATGTTTAAAAAACCGTTGCCCGAAATATGTGACCCCATTACACGCTTATAAAAATCTAGGCTCCGGTATGAATTAAAAATTTCGGACATCACCCCGCTTTTATCTATTCAGCTAATAAGACAAGCAACTGATTCAAGATAAAGTGTGCTTTATTCTGATTCGATAGGTTTTATTTCATCCCCTTTAGGACAATTGCGTCTCATAAGTCTCAGTCCTCCCTCAGACAATTTCCAGCTCATTCAGTTTTTACATCAGGGTATATTGGATAATTTCTATTTCACATAGGCTCCAATTATTCCTTCCTTATTTGGCTTCAAGTAATTTTTGCTGATATTTTACTGTTCGATGTTAATGGTATGGCATCAGCCCTATTAGCGCTTTAAGCACCATTCTGAGGATAGTTAGAGCTCGGTAATACGTAAATGGCACGTAAACTGTTCAATGGCCAGATAAATCCTGGCCATTGAAGAGAGACACCTTTTGATTCAATTAATAATGAAGACTACAGGTAAGAGACGGGTAAGAGAAATCTTTTCTGGGCATATTAAGAGACAATTATAGTTTCAATTAACTGCTGATATGTAACTAGGCACTTTTGTAAAATTTAATTGAGCATGGAAGTATCAGCTTAGAGAAAGGATGAATTCAAGGAAAACATTTTGATGAAAATGGGCTGTTGTTTATGTCACACATGTATATCATGGAACTTTCTGTATGAGGCCACGCCCCAGTCGCAGAGATCCAAACCTGTCTTTTCCGCTTGGTTGTATATCTCCTCACCCCTGTCTATTCCACTCTGTTGTGCAATATGTTATGTCGTTATGCAATGTCTGTATTCTATGCTATGCCATGTCTTGTCTGTGCTGAGCTATGTTATGTCGCCATTCAATGTTCACCTATCGAATAGGTAATGTTACGCTGAGTATTTTATGTTGTAAACATGTTATATCGCTATACTATGCTCTGGATGGATACGGGTCCCGGACTATACCCGATTAGTCTTTGATATCAATCCATCCGGGTGTTCGGCCCTACTGTCACCTGTCTTTTCTACTCGGTCACGGGCGGTCCGTTTCTGTAAATACGTTATATAGTTGTCAGGACTCAAACATTGCTGCTTTTTGGGACAGTTTTGTTTGGGATTTTGGTTCTGCTGAAACTGGCAACAAAACTCAATTAGTCTTCATCAGAAGCGAGGAAGTGATGTCACAAATTTCACTAGTGAATAGCTGTAATCATGACAATGTGAGTGTTTGTAGCCTTTTGACATTTGAGGCTTTTAGCCTTTTTGATAATTCGGATATTTCGCAGAGAAGTATATTTTCACAATGAAAATTCCAGATGAGTGACAGTCATGTGAGTTTTATCATAATTACGCAAATACAAAGGCTCTTAAGGCATTTTTGGAACTGAACTATATGGGAGACATTTCATGTCAGTAATTTAAAAACTTGCCATTCAAATGTTCAATATGATGGTCTCTTTTTCTGAGCTACAAATCTCGGTCACGTTTTTATGATAGAATGGCTTTTCATAAAATATCCATTATTATTGCCTTTTATTTTTATTCAGCTACCTTATAGGCAATTTTCAGCGGGGCAATGTACCGGCGGAATTTCTGGCTTTACCAGGGACTTCGTTATAAAGATATTAAAAAAATCATTTTTGGGATATTCATTTAGAATGTTTCAACGTGAAAGTAACGTTTGATGCCTTTTCTGTTTTAGATTAAAATGTTGCTTATTTTTAATGGATAAAATTTCAGTATCTTGCGTTTTACAATATTTTTTAACTTTAAGAATATTTCTCTTTTGAAAGGGCAAAATTGTATCGTTCGATCCACAACGTATTTACATGCAACGTTTCCAAAAGGAATCAAATTTATGGTAACGCATGACATTTTGAATTTCATATTATATACTCTTGCTAGAAAATTTAATTCCAGAACAAACTGATTTTTTTAAAATTTTTCACTGAAAGCTTTCTAAAATGTGCTAATACCCTTCGCAGTTCCCCAAAATATGTCCTGAAATATTAAGTGGTAAAGAACATCATGGTAAATGCTTTCCTGAGGAACATACATTCATGTCCCATGTCCGTTATTATCCGATCCATCCGCAAATGGCAAGGCAAATCATGACGAGTCTAAAGCCAACAATTACTATCTCAGAATATCTCGCTTCTAATTAAATTTCCATGCCCGTCCTCGTCGCTGAAGCAGGAAGAGATCACCACTTAATAGAAATCGGCATAAATAAACTGCTTCGTCAGGAATTGTTGATCGCGCAAACAATGTCCCGCTTTATAAGTTCGGCTCATGCAAATTTAACCATTTGAAATGTACGCAAATCTATGAGAAGCAACCTCGAAATACAATACTTTGAGAGACTTAGTGACCATATTCATGCTGTTGACAGAGGAGGAGGGCTCTGCGGGAGCTGCAAAGCTAAACAATGGCATTCAAACATCAGCGGGGGTGTAGGTATTATTATGAAGTATTTCGTTGGTACTTTTGTGCTCAGAATTCATTCTCCTCCTGAAAACAATAGTCTCTTGACATTGTAGACGGGAGAGGGGATTTTTGAGAGGGAATTTCACAATGCAGTTGTTCAAACAGATTACAGCTTCGTTCAGTAAGTCAGATATTCCAGTTATGTTTTGTTGCAAATTTATCACTGGATATTTAAATATGAAGTATTCTCATCCAAGATTCGGTAGTCGTGGAGATTCTGTTTAGGGAAGATGGTATCTAAAATTAAAGTGCAACAAACGCGATGTATCAAAGGTAAATGTGACATGGTTTTTTCTGTCGATCAAAAATCAATTATACATCAGAAGGGCGAAACGATTTAATCTTCACAGTGGAAATCGTGTTTGAGCTGAAGGTTTTCATTAGGATTTTTCTACATATTCATCACCATATTAATGAAATTATACATTCTGTTTTTGTAGTTTGTTTATAGAATCCTCTTACAGCGTGATTTGTCCTGAATCTGGTTTCACTGAGTGACAGCCTCAATGAACTCATCATCTATGACGAAGAAACGTCCTCAAAATGAATTCGTCATATCGCTGTACAGCTAGAAATCTGTCGGAGCCAGGTCAGGGAGATAGAGTGTGTGTGACGACACAATAAATTAAATCAGATTTCCCAACTGTGGTATGAGGACAATGCGCATGATTTTAATGCACTTCCGCATTCAGTTTAGTTAGTTATCGTGCCACAATGATGAGGATTTCAATGCACTTCCTCATCGTGCCACGCGATTCCTTACTGCATTCTATTAAAAAAGTGTGAATGTAACTACATTTCAAACAATGCATCATAAAATTCGAACCTAACGACTTAAAAATGCTTACTTAACATCAATTCTTATATTACTGACACGACATGCTGTCTTTAACATCAGCTCTTCTGTGTGAAGCCCAAAATTTTTCACCCATCCTGCATAATACTTGATAAAGTTATGCAGGATGGGTGAATCTTGGTCCTGCATAATATTTGAAATATACTATAGTTGATCAATATACTTGATCCTGCATAATACTTGAAAAAGAGATCAGAATTCTAAAAGTAAGGATATTCAGACACTTCTAATAAATTTCTTGCGTTTTAATTAAAGTTGTTATTGTAAATTTAACATGAAAGCAAAAATTCGTCATCTTTTAGTTTAAGAATCCGTTAAAATAAATAGAACGTTTAAAATTTTATTTCATTCAACACATAACTTCTTAAGTTAAAGCTGTCCTATGCTTCTGTATCACCTTCTCCCCCGGAATATGCAATATGCGCCGGAATATGTCTCTTCACCGGGGAGGCGATTGAAGCGGAAATAATAATCAAAGCTCAAGAGAGAGAAATATGGTCACTTCAGTCGACCGTGGAGAAGCTTCTCTGTTAGTGTCTGTTGTTAGTAGAATTGGAATACCAGTAAGTAAGGTGTCCTGTGCGCGAAACTTTCGTTAAGTTATAGTCGAGTAAATAATAAAGCCAGACGGCTAAGAAATAAATTTAAAGGTTTGACTCATAAATAATTTTATTAATTATTGATTGCCAGTTTCGATGAAAGGAAAAGCAAATTCTGTGAGTTATTTGAGACTTTTGATTCTTAAGTCAGAAAAATCTTCGATTGTTTTATACCATTTTATTTACTTAACTAGTTACCAATATACATATTAGCACACTTTTCCATACGACAATTACATAAAATTTGATCAGTTTTACACTGAATGAGTTTGAATCCGAATGTAAAATGCGCCAGAGTAACCTGTGTGTTTATATATATATATATATATATATAATACGTGCCATTAAATTGCGTAGAATAAAGGAATTCGGTGCTTTTTAGCATGTTTCGATATTCATTAGTTTAGAAATAGAGCATTTAACAACACATGCTGACCGTTTCGCGCTAGTTAAACTTAATTTATTGGCTTAAACTCTGGCTAGCCACTTTACGAACGCTTAAAATGTCGAATATTGTTTAGTAGGCGTATTGATTTTGTACTTTCTGCTCGTTTAATTTGCACATTCTAAATGACCGGCGAGCTCCATAGCTCTGTTTCTGTTAACCACGTGCCTCTGCGTTACTGTCAGGCTGATATATAAATTGAAAATTTTATTCTAAACCTTTACTTTGAATTGTATCACTTACAAAGCAGATGGAACGATAATTCATCTGCTCTAAGTCTGTACGGTTACACTAGGATTTGGTAGTTTAATATACTAGAATAACGTATTGAGTTGGTATATTACAATGCGTCAATTAGTTTCATCTGAAATAAGGCTATTTAAAGGTTAATACAGTATTTTTAATATTTTTACGACTTTATTGAATAATTTAAATTTCACAAACGCCAGTTATTTTTCCAATGACTGGACACTGCCATTTTGTGTATTAGTCGGGAATGTAGAACCCGTTAGTTACTTAGCAGTCGTTTCACCGAAAACGATGCTCAGTTTCTACTGCAAGATTAAACATGTATTACACCCGGAAAGAGAAAGATAGGCAAGTGCAGGTACAGGTGTAATTAGGGCGAGAGAACAGTTGTAGTACATCATTGGCGTTATGATGAATAACTGCTAAGTGTCGCCCCAATTTTGATAAATAACACTTAGGGTTTTCCCCTACCATCCCTGTCAGCAACGTCTATTTTGAGTACTCCCTTGATGGAAAGGCACTGTACGCATGCAAACATCCATGCCTTTCCCGTGATTCAAACCGAACCTATTTATACAGCAGCAAAGAACAGTAACCATTATATCAATCAGGGCTGCTTTAGGCAAATACAAGTGCCAGATGAGAATAAGTTCCGGACACCCAGGCGGCTTTCACTGACTATTCCGGTATTGTCCGGATCCCTCAACTATCCAGAAAAATAACATTGTCAAACAGGGGCTGATGTTCGAAGACAGACGTAATGCCGATTCTCACAATACCCCTGCTTATTATACAATATATGTTAATATAAAGATACCTTACATAAAAAAAGTAGTATAACTCCTAGTAATTGTACGTTTTACATTTTCAAACACATTGAATATTTGAAAGATAGCATTAAAAATTGAACTGTAAGAGAGTGGTTCTATGTTGAATTAAAACAGTAGTAATACACCTTTATGCATTCTAATGTTATTATATGAAAACACGTACTTATAATTTAAGATAAGAATGAGTAAATAGACAAATAGCCAACAGAATATAGCTGTTATTACCAAATACAAATAAATGTAAGATTAAAACGAAGACAGAAAGGATAAATACAATAAGTCCCAGGCTAAGTGCTCTTAGAATCGTTTCTTAAAATAACCAAAGACTATACATACATCCAAATTTTCTTTTATAAATCTCATTTCATCTATTAATACAAAGCAACCTCGGGAGAAGGCATTATGTTCCACAGCATAATTCATGCCATATTTCGTATTCACTTTCTTACAGTTAATACAACGTAGTTTTTCAGATTTACAATCCTTACCTTCATTTGTTCTCGAACAATTACTGCAAACAATTTCATTTTTACAAACTCTTCTTGTATCTCCATAGGCCAAATACGAGTTAGTGCAGCGTTTAGGACTCAAATATAATTTAACTGAGTAAGATTTCCAGCCAAACGGATATCTCTGATCTTCTAAAACAAAATTTGGGCACTGACAGGAATTTGAAAAATATGATGAGAGACCTCCCTCTCCGCTGCCAGGATTTTAAATAGGAACCTAGAACAATCACAAGTATAATTTCGTTTCAAATCCTCCAAAACATCTTCAATGGAAATCGAATCTGAAACTTTATAAAGGATGACCTTTGGTAGCATAATTTTTTTTTCTTTTAGGCTTTACTAACTTATTAAGTTTTTCATTATCCAACACAGTTTATTTCAGAGCACCATATTCTTCCTTATTTTTCAATCTTACAACCAAATCCCCGTTTTTCCTAGAGTACGAATTGAAGACACTAATTCCAATATCTCTGAGATCAAGTTTACCTCTAATTTCATCATAAACGTCGACATCTTTTGTAAGACATTTAAGAATAATTTCACTATCTTTATTTAGCACTGATTCTTAAGATTTATAATTATTAACTTACCTCAATTACTTCTCTTTTTGGCCTTGCATTTCCAAAGGAGTTTTATGATCCTATAAGCACCGTAATGTCTGCCATCACGTTTATAATAGCATCCAATTTCTCTCCATTATCAGTTTTCAAATTCCTCTTCAACTGTTTTTAAATTATGTCTAGTGACCCAGTTGGTGATTTGAACAATTCCATCACTGATGGCCTCAACAAGATGTTTAGAAAGCTTTTTCTCTAACAGCCTCTACCACTCTATTCAAATAATTACTAATTTCAAAAATATCATCAATATTCTTTCTCTATTTATCAATTATAATCTCACTTTCCATATTAAATTTCTTACCTTCTGACATTCTGCACCAAGTACTGGAACAAAACGAAAAGTTCAATACATAAATAATTTCATAAATTTTGTATAAAAAGTCTACGCAATAATCATTCTTTTAAAAAATTTGTAAAGAGCAAAAACTTATAAAAGCACTCGAAAATCCACAAAAATGTCAAACTTTCTTCTTAAAACACTAAAAATATGTAAAATATTTATTCGAACGAAGGAACTAATTTTCTGCTCAAAAAAAAAAAAGGTCAAATTATTCCATGGGCAGACAGGCGATGATTGGGTGCACCAATATCATTGAGCACTTGATCACAACGGGAAGAAAGACGGTGCACCAACAATCAGTTCAAAATGTTAACAAACTTACTAGGCCTAAAAGTTCAAATGTCTGTGAAACTCGTATAAAAAATACACGTAAAAATCCAAATATACAATTAAGGATATAAAAGTGGCAATAAAAGCGTTTATAATATAACTCGCACTTCAGTAAGTAGAATAAAAGCTTGTATATAGTTTCAAGTACTCAAAACATGACATGCATAATATGTAAAACAGTTTTATGCATTTATCGTAAAAAAGAGAAATAAACCAAAGGTATTCACATGGCTTTGACTTCGGAATTTGACTTCAAATAAACAGAGTTTGAAGTAAAACCGCAATCTAAATACCACAAAATAAAGCAAAAAAAAAAAAAAAAACGAGAAGCTCACACTTCACACACAAAGTGGCCGCCGACATGCGCAGACGTTATAAGTTCCTAAACTCTGCAGACATATTGTAGAACAGTACCAATGTACATTATATATTTTACAACTATATAAATGTATGTTACATCCAAAAGTAGTGATACTTAATGCATGCTTATTAATCATGCGTACATGCGTACTTGCTTATTAATTAAACATATTACGATTACAAGTTCATTGAACCATTAGCAATACTTCGTTATGCATCATACAGTATTAATACCTCTAATACATTAATAATACGTTCCAGATCTTTACTGACATATTACATAGCAATACCTGTTTACATTATACAACTAGTGACTATATAAAGATACGTTACATCGAGAAGTGATGCTTATTAATTTATTTATACATACACTATACATAAGTTTCTCATACCTATTATTTATATATACATTATACATGTTTATTAATCATGCATATTACGATTTCAAGTTCGTTGAAGATTTAACCAAACCATTAGTAATACTTCGTTATATATAATGCAATAATAATACATACAAACATACATTACATTAATAGGCTCTAGTGTAGAATTGGGTGCCCCTTTGATTGGCGACAAATTTTGTTTAATTTTTGGCGATAAAACGCCATTTCTGGTTATTATGATAGTTTTAACTTGGTTTGCTTCCATTGCCGTCACTTTAGGGTTACCGTTACTCTGTTTTAACGTTATATGACGTCATCGTTGTTACTTTCTTAAATATAAATTTTATTGGTTGTTTTTGTGATTACGTGAGTAATTTATGTAAAATTAAGTGTAAATTTTATTGGTTATTTTTGTGATAGCGGGAGTAATTTATGTAAATTATATTGTTTGTTTTTGTAACTGCGTAAGTATTTCATTTTACTTTTAGTTTCCCGCTTGATATTTTACGCTATCGTTCTCCGTCATCCAGCAAAGTAGTATGTCTGGGAAAATTAATATGCGTTTTTTTTTTAATTGGAGAAAAACGGTAAGAGAGCTATTATTGATTGGTGTATGCATGAAAGTTTGATTAGTTCTCGTTATGTTTGTCCTGTTTGTATGAAAGATATGCGTTTGATCGATAGAAAGGATAGATCGGATGGCTACGAATGGATTTGTCGTGAAAAAGGTGTGAATGCTCATCATTGTAAGAGGTCAGTGAGGAAAGGTACCTGGTTTGAAGAGAGTAATATGAGTATGATTGAGATTTTAATGTTTTCGTATCTATGGGTGTATGAAGCTGGTACGAATTTGATTATGAATGAGGTGAATGTGAAATCGAATAAGACTGTGGTTGATTGGCGTAATTTTTGTAGAGAAGTGTGTATGGATGTATGCGTGAAAAAGAGTGAAATGATTGGAGGTCCTGGTATGGTTGTGGAGGTTGATGAAAGCAAGTTTGGTAAGAGAAAGTATAATAGAGGTAGACGAGTGAATGGTAAATGGGTGTTTGGTGGGATTGAAAGAGAGAGTGGAAAGTGTTTTTTTGAGGTTGTGGAAGATAGATCGAAAGAGACTTTGTTGGAGGTTATTAGACGAAAAATTCTACCTGGGACGACAATTACTTCAGACTGCTGGAAATCTTACGATTGTTTGAATAGTGAAGGTTTCTAGCATTTATCTGTCAACCATTCGTTGAACTTTGTTGAACCAATGACTGGTGCCCACACTAACAATATTGAAAGTATGTGGAGCCAGGTAAAGCGGGAGTTCCGAAAACACAGTGTCCGGCAATCGTCGGAAGATATTTTCGATTCTTATTTTGCGGAATTTATGTGGAGGAGGCGCTACCGGAATCAGACGGAAGCAGATCCGTTCCGGGACTTTTTAAATTGCGTGAAAGATTTGTATGTGCC
>KK121806.1:853199-864067 GCA_000611955.2 Stegodyphus mimosarum
TTAATGTATCATTTGTGTATTAAATGTGCATTGCTGTTTTAATTGTAAATTATATTATAGACGTTTTTTGTATTTAAATTTTATTTTAAATTGTTTTGTTTTGATATGTTAATAACGCTTTTCGATTTAAGATGAATATCGATAATCCGACAACCTAGTGTACCAAACAATCTACTGTACGTACACTACCAAAAGTGTAAACTTTGACCCTATAAATAACTTTTACGTTATCATTTAATCATTATCATTTTCTATCGTAATTGCACTTGATAATATTAATTCATTAATAATATGTGTGTGAAGCATTGCTTAGTGCTCGAAATTTGAAGTATTTATTTTCTTATCTTATTTTATCTCATTGTGAGAAATTAGATTTTTTTTATTTATTAGTTTGTTGAAATGTAGTATGCCTACGGAAAATATGACTTGATTTAGGGATTTAAGAAACAGTGATATGAAAGCTGTGTATGATTTTGATATGGAACAAAAATACTTTTCTTTTTTTATAAATGTAAAGTTTAAAATTTTTAGAAAAAAATGAAGATTGGCTGCTTATTAGTATGTAAGGGATTGCATCGTCACGTAGCAGTAAGTAATAATAATATCAATTATAAAAATGATAAAATTAAAGTGTTCCATAATATGAATTTAAATTTAAAAAAAACTTTTTTTTTTGTTTAAATGTTAAAGCTTAAAAATCTTTGAAAAAACTGAAACTGTTTGAAATATAAGTATGAGAGGCATCGACGATGCTTACCGTTTTAATAATTGGTAGAATTAATTTACTGCATCATGGTAATTTGAAATAAAAGCAATTTATTATACGTATTCCGTATTTCTATATCTATAGAGAATACATTGTGACGTCACAAGCTTAGTCCCACCCATTTTTTAGCGTCACTTAGTCCGCCTTCGCAATTTTGTTTACGCAAAGTATTCTAAGCTTTTACCATGCCTTCCTGGCGCCGATATTGGCGTCAAAAAAATCGCCAAAAAAGCAAGGGGCACCCAATTGTAAACTTTTACCCATTAATATATGCAGAACATAAAAAGCAATACAGGCAAATACAGGTTACAGGTTACGGGGGGCACGGGCATTGTCCCTTTACCGTAGTGATTAATCAGGCCTGCACCGTGCCCACCACTGTCTAGAGCTGTAAAAATGGGGTTTCACGCTCAGCAGGTGAACAATATGCTTAACTTGATTAGGTACATGCCCAAACAGGGGGCTTGAAGATAGTACATCGTCTGGAGTTAGTACATATAATTTGCACAAGTAAATAGGATTACATAGCATTTGTGATACTTACAGTTTGCACAGAATATATTTACCTTGATAGACTTATGCAATATACAATTATACAAATGTTGCTTTGTGCATAGTTGACTATATACATGATTGGCATATTCTTACTTTTTGGATTTACATTAAAGAGTTACACTATATTACCTATAAATATTGAAATAAGAAATATTGAAATATTGAAATAAGAAAAAGATTACATAGCTTATTGATTGAATTACTTTAGTTTACTTATAGGTTGAATATTATGCATTATTTTTCTACACATCACTATTTACGCTATTATACACTATATTATATACATTATTTTAACTTCATTACATATTTACATTCACATACGTTTCGTAAATTTCTCATGGCATTGCATTTAGCACATTGCAGGCGTTGTAAAGTGGATATAGATACAGCTACTTACATATCGTACTTTACAGTGACATGAATCATAAGACATTTTCATTATTATGCGCTTAACCCTTTTGCTTATATATTGCATATTACTTTTACTGCATGATATTATTTACGTTACCTTTACCATCCTAGAATACTCATTCAAATATATTGCTGTTAGTTACTCATTGTTGCAAATTTACTACAGACTATTACATTTACTTCATACTATAATACACTGCCGCATAATAATACATTTACTACATAATAATAACACATATTCATATACTGCACCATTATACATTTTCCACGTAAATTATGTTATTTACTACATAATAATAACACATATTCATATACTGCACCATTATACATTTTCCACGTAAATTATGTTGCAAGATTTCTACATAGTATTTTATGTACATTACTTTTTAACCCTATGGTTCACATTCTAAGACGTTGTCGTTCAAATACGTTGCTATTATTTGCTCATTGTTGCAGCTTACTCCATAATAGTATATTTACCACGTAGTAAATTATTACACTACAATACTAAAATGCACCTCTGCATATTAATATGTTTGCTAAATAACAATAATACATATCAATATACAGCACAATAGTACATTTTCTACTTAAAATATGGTGCATACAGGCAAATACATACAAACGTGCGTTCTCGTGTTGTCAGGTATGGGAGCAGCAATGTAGCAGCAAGCACCAATAACTACTATACATATAAATGGCGGCACACCTAAAGCCCGTCTCCCCGCTTATTGGTGGGTCGCGGACTACTCTTTAAGAACTGACTACTTTGCATTTTATAGAAGTAAAAAGAAATCTTTGCATTTACTTTCGGAACTTCATTTGCAATATGTTTGCTTTCTTCTAAGCTATGTATTATCATTCGATGATTTCAATTATTCAAATCGACGTATAGCTTATTCGCAAATAAAAAGGACACAGAATCATTTTCAAGAGCAGATTCCAAAACTCTTGTGCTGAAAATAGTTCTATGAGCAAAAGTGAATGTATCACACTGATTAAATTTAACTCAAAAATTAGTTATGTCTGTGAAAAGGAAATCAAATCACGTCTTAAATAAAGTAAAAAAAAGAAAGTGGTTAGGAAAAAAAATTCGATCGCGGGAAGTTAAACGAAGCGTGGCGAACATTTCGCTTTCGAACGTTCTCACTGGAGACATTAAACCGAAACGTCTTTTCGCAGTTGTCTCAATCAACTCTCTGGAGAATTTGATGTGGAGGGGGACGAGAATCACAACCCTCTCTTTTTCTTCCCCTTCCTCCTCCTAGAAAAATAAGGAACTCTCACAAAGCCAAAGCATTATGGGATGAAATGAAAAGAAAAATAAGTGAAGAAACTGAAAAGATAAAAGTGCTCAAAAAATAAAAACTTCTAGTTGACATTTACGCCCCCCGTGAGAAAAGTTTTCGCTCAGGCTTTTCTCTGTCTTTATTTTAAGGACTTATTGAAGCTGCTGCAGCTCTCAACTCGACTCCATTCCGAAGCCTAGCGTTTGGTGAATGAAACTAACTTCTCGGAGAGAAAAAAAGCCTATCTTAAGAACCAAGAAATTTATCGATTGTGATATGGATAATTCGCTTCGCACTGCCAGAATAGATCAAGATCAAATCACGGGCTATTTCACGTAGAACAATTTCTAAGGTTCTAATTTTTGACGGTAGCTTGCTGACGACGGGAGAAATAATGGAGGCATATTTTTCCCAAAAGTCTTTAAATTCCATTCGCCTGTCAAATGTTAAATCATACTAGGATTTTCTTCGAATTATTCCATCAAGTTATTGACGTGTGATTTCCATCTACGGATTTTATTTCACACATTAAGAATACATATCAGCTGTGGGATTACAAAGTCACACAGCTACCCCTAAATTATTGAGCGTGCTTCAGAGACGAATAGTGAATTATCTGAAAAGAACATACCTTCTTGTATTATACACTAAATGTTTAGAAATGCAACCTTTTTTAATATGTGTGCGAAATTTTAAAACAATTGAAATTGCATGTTTTAGTGTTGCAAGCAATATTCCAGTCAATATTCACTGTGTCGTGATGTATTCCTCAGCATTTTGGGTGTTATTTTTCTAATAAATTTCCCAATCTCTGTTAAAAGTTCAACACTCTCGTAGACTTTGTCCTTAAACATGTTCTTTACACTGAAGCTGAGTTAGTGATAGACACTTCTGAAGCTGAGTTAATGACAGACAACTTTGTGCATACATCGTAGCGCTGCTACCTCATTTCTACATATGTTAGGACGCTGTCTTAAGATATATGCAGGTAAAATTATAGCCAGCCCTAACTAATAGTAAAATAATAGCATTGTAACTTTTCTTCTTTCTTACTTCGTACCTTCATTGTGTAACTGGATTGTACGGCTAGCAATCGGAATTTTCGGACTTCGAATCCCGCAGAAGACGTTGCACATCTTTCACGACTCCTGGCCCTAAAACATCAAAATCGCTGCATAAGTGACTCTCGAACGTAAAGGTAATAGATAATATTTTGTCACCACTATTGGCGATTTGTTTCTGGCTTCCAGTTACCTTTTCAGTGGAAAAGAATGTAAGGAATTTCGCCCTTCTTGCCGCCTACCTTCACGATATAACCTGACGCGCATTCGATTAGCAATCCGGAGATGAGGAGTTCGAATCCCGGCGAGAGAGTTTCGTATACCGAAGAGAAAATTCCAAGAATTTGGCGAAACAAGAAATATGAATGAAGTTTTTTAATATCAGTCAACAACGTGACATGTTAAACTCAAGTACATACCTTTGGCCTAGAAAAAAGTAATAGGTGCCTTATATAATAATCATTTAGTTTCAGAAATACTACGAGAATTGTGGTTATGAGGCTTGAATTTCAAAAAAATGTTATCGTACGTAACTGAAGGCAAGAGCGCTTACTGACCAACTTAATAATAAGTCAGCGGCGCTCTCACTTAATGGATTGCACAGTGCTCGCTTCACTGCATGGGCTTCAGAAAAACACTAGTGCACCACTTCTTACTGTACGCAGCATTGCTTAATTATTATATGTGTTATATTGCAACATCGAAGGTTAGTAGCAATTAGCGTGATATGTCTCGATTCCGATTGGCATGTTGGATTAAGAATATTCTGGTGGGTTTTTTTGGCAGTGTCTGCAAACTTTGATGCAATTGGTGAGCATCTTCATCACTTTTAACTACGTTGATCTACTCAACAATCATCTACATCTCTTCACGTTTTTATGCCATCCGCATGGAAATAGGCAAGCTTATAAGGTATTTCCCTCGCCTTCTTAGTATGCCTTCATGGTGTAATGGTCAACACACTCGGTACACATGGAGAGGTCCGAGATTCGAGTCCCGACGAGGGCATTGCTCATTTTCGTTGTCTCCAGCTTCAAAATAAACCTAATGTCTCTACAAGCTGAGTCATGTCATTGGTTCTGAATGGTTCCAGCCTCTTGTCCTGGTTTGAGGAGCATTCCGTTGAACTATCGCTGCAGAAATAGCCACAAAGAAACTTACATGTATATCCCATCGAACATTTCGGACACTCTGGAAAAAATATGCAAGCACCTCATCCACCACCAGAGTCCTTAACAGATTTATCTGAGATTTAAGAACACGTTCAGAAGGTTATACATGAATAACACTTTTACAGATTTGTTCAATCAAGACCTCTTCATATCGCAAGTACTATCAAGGCCAAAGAAACAGCAACTTATAACTAATTCCCATTTCAGTGGCCCTTCAGTGTATAAATTTTCCCTAAAAAAAACTTTACTTCATGATGTGGATGTATTGGGCAGTTCGACCTTTCAATACAACATGTTCAAACTCCTTTGTAACAGGATTTGTAAGACATCATATTTTAACAAGTAAATTATGTATATTTACTGTATTTAATAGTAATCTTTTCTTTAAATGCAAGCTGCAAATTTCAAACTGCTTTTTTATTATTGTCTTTGTAGATTACCTACCGAGGCTTTACCGCAGTACGCACTTATTGCCCATGCGACTTAACAGTTGTAGCAATTGAGAGAAATATCTTTAATTAATCTTTATGCACTCTCACAAGCATACAATTCTTAGAATACTCCCATTTGCAAAAGTTAAGAACTTTGTATTGTTAATCAAAATTAATAGTTATTGAATTGCATAAAGGCAGCATAGTTTAAATGCGAAAAGAACTGATTTCTGATAAATTACGGAGTAGTGAAACTGCAATGTTGCTGTACTGTGTCTGACCTATAAGAAATACTGGCAAATATTTCTGGCTTATAATCAGTGACCTTGGGGTGAAACAGCTTATGAAATTTATCTAATTTTACTGTGTCATACCACGCAATTAATATTCATTCGTTATTCTTGAATTATTCCTTCAGTTTCAAAAGAAATTAAATTGAAGGTCGCCAGAGACCTTCAACTTAATATCATTTTAATAATATATAAAATTTATGTGATCGGGGACACAGAACACATATGTGATAAATGACGAAAGCTTTCATGCTCACGTACGATTTAATTTAATTTTATTAACCTAATTCTTCTAAAATTTGTTCAGTTAAATATAACTCTAAGTTCTTTAAATTCATAATATATAGAGCAGATAATTTTCCCGAAAATTTTAGCATTATTTTAATAAACAAAAATTACACTAAATTATTTAAATAATCTTGTGTGGAGACTTTAAGTTATTTCGAAGCAGCAGACATGAAAAATGAGCAATGCCCTCGCCGGGCTATTACACTAGGAAGGCATGATAGGAATGTGGGAGAAATACCTTATATACTCCCCTCTTTAAAGGGCGGGATTAGGAGACCCAACTGCCAAATCCTGGTGGTGGAGAATCATCATCCACCATTTTAGTTTGGTCGCCACTGTAGAGACATTAGGTTATTTCGAAGTAGGAGAAGAGACAAATATGCAATGCCTTCGCCGAGACTCGAACTTCAGACCTCTCGAATACGCGCCGAGCATGCTGACCATTACACAACGAAGGCATGCCGATAGGAGGGATAAAATACCATATATCAATTTTACACAAACGTCTTCCACTTCACTCCTCTTCTTTTATCCTTTTACTGGTTTTTGGTATTTCTTCAGGTTTTTATAATTATCAGGTTTTAGGTTGACATTTCTTTGCATATTTATAGGATATTTTAAAATTTATTGGTACTGAATTTCACTTCTTTTGGATATTTGTGTAAAATTACTTCTAACTTTCTAACCATTTGTTTATACTAATGATTTTACAGCAGCATGTTTCGCGGAAATACCTGGAATAATTATGTTTCTAAACAAAACTAAATGTGATAATCTCTCTCTGTATCTCTCTCTCTCTCTATATATATATATACTGAAAATCATTTATATTCATTACATATTCATCCAGGATCAAGCGATTAAACAGTAAACAATTGTTTGCATACATAAAAGTGTTGTGAAAATAATTAAACAGCATTGACATCCTTATTAAGCAAATGTACAAGAAAAGGGCAAAAATAGTGTAAACCAAAAAATGAAAATTGAGAAAAAGAAAATTATCATATCTTGCAATATCGTCCTCAGGAGTTTGGTATAATGAAAGAAATAAATGGATCAGTCCCTTTCTGTAAATAGGACAGGAAATTCTATTTATAATTTATACATATATATATATTTATTTATATATATATATATATATATATAATGAATAAATACAAAGTAAACACAATTCAAAACCTAATCTTACAAATTACAAGAGCTAAAAATAGATTTGTTTTTCAAACTGAAAAAGTTACGAAAAGAGTTTAGATAACTTTCATTCTTTTCGGACTGGAAATTTCTAAAGAACTCTTTTTTCAAAATTTAGGCATTATTTTTTTTTCTTGAACACTGTACGTAATTTTTCCTGATTAAATGTACAAAAGTATAGTTTTAAAACTGAAAACAACACGAACAATAAAAGAAAATGTGGAAGTGTTTAGAAAATTATTATTACGTTATAAGGTATTTCTACCGATTTCTCAGCATGCGTTCATGATGCAGTGGTCAGCACGTGGTTCGAGTCCCAGCGAGGGCATTGCCCATTTATCAATATTTCCTGCTTCAAAAAATCCTAATGACTCTACAGTGGCGCCCGAACTAAAAACGGTGGTGGGTGATGTTTCTTCACCAATAGGATTTGGCAACTGGGTCCCCTAATCCCCAGTCGCCCTTTAAAAGGGGACGTATATAAGGTATTTCTACCGCTGTCTAGCGTGCATTCGTGGTGTAGTTGCCAGCACTCTTCGCGCGTATTCCAGTGGTCCGTGGTTAGAGTCCTGACGAGGGCATTCCTCATTTGTCTTCTATCCAGCTTCCAAATAAATCCTAATATCTCTACAAAGTAATGGTAACAAACAAATAACTAGCTCTAAATAAGTTTTAAGTAGCGAGCCAAACACTAAGAATCATCTCTAACACATTTTCGCTTGTTTGCATAAAACAGTTAAAATTCAGTGCTAACTAGAAACAGGAAGGATAATCGCACATCGAAACCGCTGATTTAGTCGCATTTTAATTTCGAAATCTGTATATAACTAAAACCAATTTTATAACTATTGCTTACATAAAATTAATTTGATAGTTTGTTTACATGAAACATTTAAAATTCAATGTTAAACAGAAAGAGGAAGGATATTCGTATATCAAAACCGCTGACCTAGTCGCATATTGATTTGAAAATCTGTATATAACCAAAAATGCAGTAAACGTAGCATCAGTCGCTACGAATAACCTCGGTATCCTTTGCGATCCAGCAGAAGCAAACGTTCGTGCAATTGGCAAAGCACCGACATAGAAACGAATGGGTTCCGGATTGTAACTGCGTGAAAGAAAAGCCCCTAATTGTAATATCCCTTGGAAAACACCACATAAAGGAATTCTTTAAGATAATCTCCCCTCCCAAATAAAAAAAGGAGAAAAGAAAATGGAAAGAGAAAAGAGGAAAAAGTGTCGTTGCACCTAATCCTCACATACCATCCTCAGAATCATCATTAATTCCTCCCATACCATCCTCAAAATCCTCATTAATTCCTCACACACCATCCTCAGAATCATCATTAATTCCTCACATACCATCCTCAGAATCATCATTAATTTCTCACGTACCATTCTCAGAATCATCATTAATTCCTCACATACCATCACAGTCTACCGTTGAAACAACCAACATAACTTTCATTCAGTATAAAAGTATCATCAGCCTCTTAAATATTATTTAAATTTCTTAAACGTGCTTCAGAATTCACGTTTAATACGTTTTTTTCTTAGTATCCTAGGATCTTTTTTATACCTTATTTTTTATGCCCGGTTCTCAACATTTTGACTAATACATACCATCTATACAAAAATTTAAAATCTTTAGTACCACCACTACATTTTTCAATTTCTCAAATATTAAAAAAAATATATTTTGTCATTTGCACAACCTATTAGCTACTTGTATTAACAATTAGCCTTGTACAGATAAAAAATATTGGATTAGAAATTGGTTCCAATTTAAATTATCAAAATTTAAGTCATAACACTTTACTTCTAAAATTTGGTGTGCAATTTTGGGCCTGTTTAAGAGACATCAAATTACTTAAGTCTGATCTTACTTCACTTAGCTTTAACCGTAAATTAAGACTCACTTTTAATTTTGTTTTGCAAATCAATTAATAATTTCAAATATAACTTCAAACTAATACGTTAATAAATAATTTCAAATATAACTTGAAAGAAAGTCATTGTTTGCACAAATAGGCTGTGCAAAAAGGCATTAAAAACTTAATAGCTTTATTTGAAGTGCCTTTAAATTCTTTTTTTTTGGTTCAACCAATAGTTAACAAGTGTGTTATTTCTGAAGTATTCAGTTAGAGTTCTATCACAGGAAATTTCTATCAATTGTTCTTTTACTTCAAGCAATAAAATTTCATGTACATTTGAAAAAAAATATATTTCTAATCCAATTTTCCTTTTCATAATCCTCGGGAAAATGCAGGTTGAAATAATTTTGCAATGAAAAATAATGATTTTTAATCTCGGATGCCAATTCTTCTGTTATTTGCAAATTCGTTTCTGTTAGTAAACTTTCTAAAAGTGGTAAGAAGCTTAAAATATTAGTATCCAATTATTTGATTATTAGCTCGAGTTTTTTAATCATTGCGTTTATTTAATCTCTAATGGAAAAGAAATTAGTACTTTGTTCCTATAACCTTACATTTAATTCATTTAACTTTTCAAAATATCAGATAAATATGCTAAACGCGTCAACCATAATTCACTAAATAAACATTCTTTTTCTATTAGAGAAAATCACAGAGAAAAGTTTGAGTTTCTGATCTAAGTTGAAAACGACGATTTAATTTAAAACTCTGTCTCTCGAAGCATTACTTCGGAATGTATGAAAAACGTTTAATATTCACTGCCCATCTCTTAGCAAAATCGTAAATATTCCTGAATTTACAGCTAGGCTTTTAATAAAATTTTCACAGCTTCTTTCAAAACGATTTCCAGGATTGTTTTAGATACTTAAACTTCACGATAGATGGAGCAGTCAGTAAATTTAATTTTAGGTACGATTTTCTTTATTTGAGAATTAACCCAGAATGTTTTCCTGTTAAAGCCCGAGCTCTGTCACTACATACGGCAATGCACTTATTCCAAGGAATATGATTCTCAGACATAATATTGTCATAGAAAATAAATATTCTGCAGTCATTCGTTTATCTCCTTCCACGCGTATGTAAAATAATAATTCAACAACGTTCATTATATCAGGACTTCCATCCAAACTGCAATGCAAAATACTCACTGTGTTTTATTTTTTGAATAAGTGTATACTTTCCGGAATTGCCATTTTATGAATTCGTCGACTTCGAGTATCATTTGATAATGGAATATTATAAAGTTTTTTAGCCGTGTTTTTGTTGAATAATGTTAACATGATATCTTTAAATTGTTGGTAATATAAGGTTATCTTCGTTAGTTTCAGCCTGCCCAGTCTTGGCAACTTAGTCTTAGGCCTACTAGGTAACTACAGAGGCTGTTCGCACATTTTTTAGACGATGTATGTTGTATTCACAAAACTAAATTATATAAAATTCTTGTGTTTTAAATGTTCTATTTGATATCTCTTATTCT
>KL822521.1:0-17658 GCA_000611955.2 Stegodyphus mimosarum
ATTCTTGAGACAGGATGCTGTGAAAAGACCCTTACAACCTCCCTACGACGGACCTTATGCTGCAGTTAAACTGACTGAGAAGCAGATTACCCTGCAGCGACAGGGCAAGGACACTAGTGTGTCCATTGAAAGAGTTAAACCTGCTTTCCTGCTACCGGACAAAATGGACACCGACAATCAAGCAGACATTCCTACAACCCAAACTACCCGCTCTGGTCGTCGTGTGCACTTTCCGCAAAGGTACGTGTCAACCTGATCGTCGGCAGTCCTCCTCCAGTTGACACTGGGAGGGGGGTATGTGGCGACTCTGACGTTCTTCGATAACCTTACAGTCTTTGGTGAAAGATTGGCTAGTTCTTTCAACATCACAAAATGTGACGGTTACATATATTTTAAACTATGTAAAGCTTCATTATTGTTTATTTGTGTATTTTTAATATTTACTCTATTATATTTCACGTTATTATATATCATTTACTATCGGATCTGGCAACACCAGTTATTATTTATCCGAGCTGTGAGCTCGAGACTATGCAGTTGTAATGAAGCCGGTTATTCTAAAGATAATAATAAATGTTGTATATATGTTACATTGATTAGTTCTAACTTCTAACATCAAAATGTACCGGTAAAAATGTAAACCCTTTAAGTTAAGAACTACAATATCATCAGCTGGATAATGCTGGTAAGCTACTATTTCATAAAATTAACGATATTGCAAACCTGTTAGATATCCCTATTTTCCACCTTCCCGCGACCAGGGAGGAATTTCTATTAATATTGGAAAACGAGCGTTTAGCCAAGATGGCGGCGCTCAACCGACAGAGGATCCTCCTCACCACGAGGAGGAACGTGCTACGTACGAGGTCCGGAGAAAACCCGTCCAAACAACTTTAGCGCGCAAGCTCAAAACTCAAACAATTGATTCGGAGGGTTTTATTACCCCGGCATCTCGAAAGCAAGGCAAGACGCCTGTTGTTGTTGATTTAACTAAAGATTTGGCAGCTAACGGTAATTTAAATTCTGATTCTATTCCACATTCTAAATTAAATGCAAAACATCCAAAAAATGCTACTCCTTCTAAGAAGGAGAGGACTAACAAATATGAAACGATAAGAAACTCTCTTATCAGTGACTGCAATGAGAGTAGTGATAAGAAAACTGACAGTATTTCTGAGGGAGAAAATTCAGAGAAGCACGGAACGTACACCCCCCACCGCAGTCTGAGATTCCGGCTATTCACCTAAAGAGCAGCAAGATTGAAAGATGCAAGTGTCTTTTTTGAGGGAAATTGCCCCAAATTTACGGAGCATACTGGCTGGTCCATATCTGAAATTATTTGTGCAAACAGAGCTGGAGTTCATTGAGGGCACCCGCTGGATGAAACAAGCCGGCATCCAGTTCAAGACTATCGATTTGAAACAAGACCGGCCAATCAAAATTGTTGTCAGAGGCCGCCCTGTTGAAACAAACGCCGAGGACGTCAAAGAGGAAATTGAGGCGATGGGATTTAAAGTGCATCGCTGCGTTCGGCTGACTCAGTCAGGCTCCAGACATCCTATGTCACTTGTATATTTACAAGTCATCCCACACCCCCTTTCCTCGATCATCTTTTCGCCGTCACTGACATGTGGGGCACAGACATCAGCATTGAGCGTTATCGCGGCCGCAAGGGCCCTACTCAGTGCTTTCGGTGCCAGGGCATTTTCCATTCTTCGGAACTTTGCACCTTACCAATCCGTTTTGTCAGATGCTCTGGACCCCATTGGGCTCGTGAGTGTACCAAAGGTTTAGATGTACCAACAACTTGCTGCAACTGCGGCGGAGATCACCCAGCATCATATCGTTCTTGTCCTCGATTCCCAGGTAATAAACGGGCTCATGACAAAACACCTCGCTTAAAAATAGAGCAGCTGCTCAGACAGCCTTCCCCCGCACGGTTCTTCTAAGCCTACAGCAACCGCTGAGACAAGACGTCCCATGCCTGCTCCTTCAGGCAACGTCAGTTCACCATCTTATGCACAGATGGTGAAGAACACCACCGAGCGCGGATTCAAATCCACGAATCCAAGACTGCCGGTTGTAGAAGCCCCAGCAGTATCAGCCACAGCAGAGTGTAGCAATGATTCAGAAGATGTCTTCTCTTCTACACTAAAATGCTTAATTGAAATCTCCCGCGACCCTGCGGTAGATAAGCATATTCTGCTTCTCGTCTTCAAAAAAGCATTGCCAAAACTCAGGCAAGCAGATGCTTTAATGAGGGCATTTTATTTGTATGAAAGCTGTATTGAGCTTTCAAATTAATTTGACCTATTTTAGACCCATGTCTTCTGTTTTTCAGTGATGAACCTCTTTATAACCTCTCCTCTTTCTTTCAATATTTTACGTAATAATGGTTAACTTATCACCAGAGAACTAACCATTGGTACTGAAATGCCAATGGCTTAACATAAAAAATTCACGAAGTACGTGATTTTGTTGTAGAGCACGATATTGACGTGTTTTTAGTCCAAGAGACTCACCTTACCCCAGGGAATACTCCCAAAATTGAGAATTATGACATTTATTGTACTGACAGAGTGTCACACAGCAGAAACTCCAGTGGTGGCACTTGTATCTATGTGAAGCGTTCTTTAAGGTATCACTTGATACCGTCCCCTGATTTAAATATTTTGGAAGCGACTATAATCAAAATTTTCCTTCAAAATTCTCCCCCGCTGACAATAGTTTCAGCTTATTTACTTCCACAATCAACAGCACTTGGAAAGCCTTCTTTTCCTGTCAGTGATTTTGACAAACTTTTAAATGTTTCAAATCACCTAATAATTGCTGGTGATCTAAATTCACGCCATACCGCTTGGTTTTGTCCGAATAGGAACAAGTATGGCATTAGTCTAAATTCCTGGTGCTAGAGTAACCATGTACAGATCATAGCTCCTACCCTCCCGACGTACTACATTGCAAGAGGGTCCCCCGCAGTTCTTGATCTGGATGCATTTTATAATATATTTTTTCGGTATGAAATTAAAGGGATTCAGGACTTGGATTCTGATCACTACCCTGTTTTGATTACCCTAGATATTCAAAATCAATACTCAAAATTAGAGGAGCAAGTCTCAACAAATTGGGACGATTTTAGATTTATTTTGGGAAAAACTGCATTCCCTCCCATCAAAATTTCCAGCAATTCGGACTTTGACAGGCATATTAAAAGTCTGGGGTCTTTATTAAAAGAAGCGAGAGCTGCGGCTTCGAAACCAATTAAACACCCAGGTGTTAAACTCCCACCTGAGACTAAATTCAAAATTAAGCAGCGGAAATATTTGCGAAGAATTTGGCAAAGGACACGCGATCCCAATATCCGTGCTCAGTTTCGCAAGATACAGAGCGAGATAAGGACTGAAACCCGCTTATTAAAACAAGCGAAGTGGAAAACATACATTGAGTCCCTAACGACTGAAGACAAATCGATTTGCCGTGCCGCTGCCCGATTACGCAAACATAAAACACCCATTCCGCCCCTTCAAACGGCCGATGGCGCACAGATGGCCTACACTGACTCAGAAAAGGCAGAAGTCATTGCTGACAACCTTGCAACACAATTCACACCCAATAAGGACTCCTACTGTAACCGTTTGTTTACACAGGGGCGCATACAAGCACGGGTTAAAGATTTTTAACACAACCTATCACTTCTGAACTCAAACCTACGGATCCTACTGAAGTTATGGTTTTCATAGAAAAATTGAAACCTAACAAGGCACCTGGCATAGATTCTATTTCGAATCGCATGATCAAAAACTTCCCCGTAATGTTTATCGTTTGGATCACTGTACTTATTAATTTAATGTTCAGGAGAAGCTATTTTTCCGACTGCTGCAAAATTGCCGCAGTCGTCCCCATTCCAAAACCGAGACAAAATTTAAAGTTCCCCGTCAGTTACAGACCCTATTTCTCAGACTGTTATCCTATCTCTCAAAGATCTATGAATTTGTCTTACTTAATCGCCTGAATGAATTCTGTTGGGATCAATATTTGCTAATTCCGGAACAATTCAGCTTCCGACCTAAACACTCCACAGTACACCAGTTACTACGTGTAGTGGAATTCATTCATGAAGGCTTTCGTAAGCGAGAGAAAACTGGTATCGTCTATTTAGACGTTGCCAAAGCCTTTGACAGGATTAGGCATGACGGAATTTTATACAAGTTCATGTGGCTTGGTTTTTCGGCTCATCTCATTAAAATTATTAACTCATACTTGGTCGGACGCAGTTTCCGCGTGCGAGTTAACCACGATTCTCCTCTCCCCGTCCAATCTATGCCTGCGTAGCCCAAGGTAGTCTCCTAGGACCGTCAATCTTTAACCTATATGTAAATGATATTCCTAAGGCCCCAAATATCAATCTTGCATTATATGCAGGCGATACAACCATCATTTCACAACAATCCAACACCTTCCAGGTAATCTCACAATTACAGAGTTACCTTTCAGCCTTAGAACTTTGGCTCGGTCTGTATAAAATCAAAATTAATGTCGCAAAATGTGCTGCCGCTATGTTCATCCGAAGAAATATCCCAAGTTTACCTAATTTAATCCTCTTCGGTAAACCCATTCCCTGGGTGTCATCTCATAAATATCTAGGTTTACTAGATTCAAAATTAACTTGGCAGCCTCACATTCGAAAAATAATAGCGAATGCGACAGCTGTCAAATCCAATTTACGCTCCTTCTTTGCTAGAAATAGCGACCTGTGAACTGATAACAAAATCTTGCTCTACAAGTCTATGATAAGGCCTGTTCTTACTTATGCGTGTCCCATCTGGGGCCCATCTGCACTGACTAACAGAAAACATGTCCAAATTTTTCAATCAAAATTGCTTAGGCAAATACTTAAAGCTCCGTGGCTTGTAAGGAACGAAGAGATTCAAAACGATCTCAAAATTATGCCCATTAATCGCTTTATACAGCGACTTTCGGAAACATTTTTCAAAAATATTCAACATGTTGCTAATCCTGTGCTACATATGCTACCCGTATATGATCCTGCAGTAATGCTTCATATGCTACCTGTATACGATCCTGCAGTTGCTTTGTCCAGAAAAAGACCCAAATCGGTTCTTAATCCAGAGTATTCTGCACTTCCATTTAAATGGGCCAGGTATGAGCACATGGACGAGACCATGTGAATAACTACCTCTCGTTCCTTAACCCCCTCCCCCGCCTCTAGAGTTCTTTTTAATGCATAAAGCATTAACCTGAAGAACCCGCATTAATGTTTCTTTAATAAGAAACCTCACAGTCGATAAAGACATTTAAACTTTAAATGTAAAATTCTTATTCAGTGGTGACTCGTAGCTAAAATTAGTGGGGGTGCTGTTCCAAAAAATTTTAACCTTTGTTTTAAAATTGTGTAAAAGGAAACAAACATGTATAAAAAGAAAATTTATTGAAACTTCCATGAAATCTTGCATTCTTCTTGTCTTAATTTGCGAGAAAAGATCAGTAATTTTCTCTTTGATCTGTGGATGACAACTGAGGAAATTTTTCTATATTGAAAGCACTGCAAGCGCATTTAGTCTCTGCGAATTCATAGTGCTTCTTAGAAAAGTTTTTATTCTTTTCAGTGCTAAAAAGCAGCGTTCTGCATCTGATGTAATCATAAGAACTGTCAAGAGAATTTTTATCAGTTTCGTAATTTCACTGAGAACATCGTCTAGATTATTTTCCAAGATAAATTTCAGTAGCTCAATTAATTTTCAGTATTCATGAATATCAGACCTACAATGGTATACTTTTAGTTCAGTTTCAAGCTTTTCTTTGTCAGTCATTAGATATGCTTCAGTCGTCAGTACTATTTATTCTGCAGGATAATCTTTCCTAAAACTAGGGAAGCATTTCTTGTTGAACAATTTAGCAGCTGCTAAGTGTTTAGTGGAAGAATAGCTTTCTATTATATCAATACATATAAAGTCACATGTTTTCTTAGCTTCTGCCATCAGTGTCTTTGAAGAATTCTCACAGTACGTTGAGTTTCTTAATTTTAAAACAGCAGTTTTGAAATTTGTTATATATGCATTAACTTTAAACACACTAATTTCTCTGTATTGCATTCGGTTATATATTATTTAAACACGAGGCATAACCTGATAAAAAAGCTCTAACCAAAACTTGAAATTATCATCATTTAGATATTTTGAAATTCCTGTTGCCTCTGCAATAGTTTAATCTGCATTTGATGTTCACTGAATTTCAGTAAGGCAATTTTTTAAAGGTTGCAAATTTTCATGAACTCTGTTTATGATCCTTATGTTGAAGTTCCACCTTGTGGAAAAAGGACGTGGAATGCTAACGGCCATATGCTTCTTTAGAATGGACACACGTTGCGGTGATCTTGAAAAGAATGTTGGAATAGTCAGAATGTTAGAAAAAATATTTTTCCGTTTCGTGAAATACTTGCTGCATCTCCCATTATTAAATTAAGTTGATGTGCATAACAGTGAATGAAATGTGCATTAGTATAAACTGCTTTTATTTTTGCTTGAACTCCAGCTTTTTTGCCTTTCATGACATTTGTACTATCAAATGTCTGAGCTATCAATTTTTGTTCATTTCCCTGAAGGATTATGCCCAATTGTTCTAAAATACATTTTGATATGACATCTGCAGTTTGATTTTCTGGAATAAGGAACCCCAGAAACGCTCAAATATTTCTCCATTCAATACATACCGTAGAACAAGGACCATATAAGTGTGTTCCGAAACATCTGTTGTGTCATCAGCCCTTAAAGCTACAAGCTTTTCTAATTTCCGTCCGTATCTCCTCATAGAATATTTTTTGAAAGAGGCAGTCAAGTATCTCGTTGTCAATGGTATTATAAACACTTTTGAAGAATGTACCAGTTTCTAAGTGATTCTTCAAATCTGAATCTAATTTAGAGGCAAAATTTACTAACCCTCTAAATAGCCCTGGATTTACTGAATCGTCTTTTTCATCATGTCCACGTAAGGGAGTTTCAAAGTTTCCACAAAAGAAAATGCAGTCTATTATTTTGCGCAAAATTTTACGGTTCATTTTGACCTTTATGTTATGCTCATTGACTGAAAATCTGTATCCCTCACTAAGTTTCTCCTTAATACTAATGGCTCCTAAAAGTGCAATGAAACTACATTATCAACATGCTTCTTTGACTTCTCATGCTTTTCAGTATTTCCTTTCATTTTGTTTATATTTCTGAAACCGTCTTTTGTCCACGTTACATCCCCTCCAAACAGCAAGTACGGGAAGCAAAACAAAGCATTTTTTATTTCACAACCGCAAAGCCAATTTTTCCGTTGGTACCATTCAGAATTGAAACTACGAATACATTTCTTCTTGTTGCTTATGCCTGGCTGGCATATTAGAATATCAGTTGTTGAACGACCTCTTTTCTTAATTGTAATTTTCTCATGGAGGGACAGCTGTGAAAACGAAAGCTCTTGAAGTTCACTTACAGTCACAGAATTTTTTACTTGAGGATGCAAGGGCATGGTTAAAGTTTTCTGTAAAATAAAAGAACCGAAAGAAATGAATCAAATAGAAAAGCTGAAAAATAATCTAACCAAGAATATGGTGTATGATTTTTAATCACAGCACACGCGGAATAAAAAAAAACACCTCCCAAAGGCACTCCACATTCAGCACTGCAAGAGCGACAGTGCTCTTCTTCCTCTCGGCCTCATACGCTGCTTCCTAAGTGCGCATGCGCAAAACAAAATACCACACGCGCGAAGTAAGAAGTAATCACGTTTCCAGAATTTCGGCACTGCAAGAGCGACAGTGCTCTTCTCGCTGGATGGCTCGAGTGCTGCCTTCTGTATGCCCATGCGCAGATCAACCAAACATCACGACGCTGGAACTGGTAAGCGCGCAGTTCTATACAAAAACTTTCGTACCTTTTTCATAAACTGGAGGATGGCTAGTGACATTAAGTTTAAGGATTATATATTGTAGAAATATAAAGAAAGAATTAAAGAAAAAACGGCCCATTGTATTAAATATTAAAAATAATAATAAGTGGAATTAGGGGTGCTGCAGTTCCACAGTGCTTATTACGAGCCGCCACTGTTCAAACTTTCATTCTTAGAAGATAATTGTCTATCCGCTAGTGTTTCTAGCTTCTGTTTTAAAGATCTCCAGCGATCAATATATGTTTCTGACTCATCTACCACTTTCTCTATTTCGGAATCGGAAGTATTTTCAGAATACAACAGTTGTTTATATTTCTCCTCACATGCTATTATTAATAAAGCTTTCTTTTCGATTAGCTTTAATTTATTAATTTTCTCAACCTAATTCAAGTTAATTTCTTCCTCATCAAAAGAATTACATGCTCGTGTAAACAACCTTCTAAGTTGTTTTCTATTTTTCAGTACAGTTTCCGTAATGAATAGAGAATAAAAACAAAATATAAAAAATTTTTCACTCACTCGTAAAAAGCAGCCGCGTCTTGTCCTCGGACGCCATGATGTCTCATTTTGCCTTCCAACATCAGAAGAAGTACTAATGGAAATGAGTGTAAACAGTTATTCAATGAAACATCTCGTTACAACACAAACAGTTTATTTACAAGCCTAGTAATTAACAGCTGGGTAAAAGTTTACAATTAGGTCCCCCTTGTTTTTTGGCGATTCTTTTTTGACGCCAGGAAGGCACAATTTCAAGATTTCACATCGACCTATTTTCACTTGAAAAAACAACAGAGAATTGCACAAACTAGTCATTGCACATTGCCTTGACTTTGTCCATGTGCACATCGATTTAATTTCACTTAAAAAAATCAAGAAGCTAAAACCAAGTTAAAACTCTCATAGTAACCAGAAATGGGATTTCATCGCAAAAACTGAAAAAAATTTTTTGCCAGTCGAAAGGGCACCCAATTCTACACTAGAGCCATAAGCTGTAATTTCATCATCTCAAAACAACACTTAAAAATATAAATGGCTTAAGAGAATACTCATTAATTATCAAATACACATGAAATGCAACTCGAAGCCATTTATCTCATTTTCTCATAAAAAGAACGAGCTCAAAACGAAAATGTAAAACATTGTCAACTGTTGCCATACATAATTTTCTAAATTAGTTAAACAAAGATAATATTAGCTAGAGGTTCAACTTGGCAAATGACAGATGCTCCATGCGGAACAGTGAAACATATTATAGAATATTATTTGAATTATATGAATACACATTTAGACTAGCATGGAATGTTGTATATCTAATTAAAAAAGTGAAAAATATGTAATGTAATATTGTAAAAGTATTTAATGTTTTTAATTAGATATATCATGAATAAAATGCATTTTTTTTAAAAATCAATCAGATGAAAAAATAATGAAATAATATTCTTAAGAACAGCATCTGTTGCTTTTAAATAGTTTAGCTTGTTAATTAATAACAGACAAAATAAGTGACTATGTTTTTGAGGAGTTCGAAAAACTTAAATATTTGGGTACGATTGTAAATAATAAAAAAGAAAACAAAATCTGAAAGGTTTCAGATTTTAGATTACGTCCAAAGGGGCGTTTATTTAACATTTTGTGTGTTACCTTTATTTGTTAAATACCATGTTCTTCGCACTTAAACCATAAAATTCAGTTCAACAGCAATATCGCAAAATAATTTTAAATTGAGCATATCTTTAGAAATTTCGGTACACGCTCTCACGCGCTGGAGATAAAAATGTTTTTCTGTACAACGTTGGTATTGCTGGCTTTGAAATCTTTGAGTTTGTTAATGAAAAATTCGTTAAAGTTTTAGAGAATATTGTTACGAATTTCACATTTATTTGGCTATTTATTTAGAACTGTAATTAAAATTCCTTTTTATTTTCCCGTGCAACGCACGCAGACGATTTTTGAAGAGAAAGCTACGTCAAAAAAAAACAAAAAAACATGCATACATTTATGCAGATTTTTCATTTTTTAAAATTTAATGCAGAGCGATAACATTTAGTGGCAACAATTTGAAAAGTGATACGCCGCTTTTGTGTTTCCGACGCAAAATCGCAAAACGAAAGTAATAGTCCTTCGGTACTAAATCCCTTTGGACTAAAAATCGCAAAACGAAAGTAATAGTCCTTCGGGACTAAATCCCTTTGGACTAATAAATATGAAAGAACAATATCTTATGTTTTTTCCGAATGGCAACACACTCAAATGAAAAGTGAAACAATGCAAATCATATATTCAGATTATAACCTTTTTGGGCTAAAAATATGGAAGACACCAAATTACTATCGTTAGTAAAATTATGTTCTAATTTTATTTCTGTACTCCAGAAAAACCTTGTTTACAAAGCATGTTACAATATGACAAAAATTAACTTGCGTTATAAACTAAACTGCTATCACCACAACCACCAGTATAAAATATATGCACGTTTCCCTCTGAATCTTCTGTAAGATTTCCATTGTCCTGAATGACCTACTACATCAAGTGCCAATTTGGGAGACATCGTGCTGGATATATCATGTGGGCAAAAAAAAAGTTCTGTTTTGTTTTTCGCAATTTATCTGCAAAATAAGATGGAAAGATGTGAAAGAGATTTATGTGTGGTGTAATTTTTCGTAACTACCCTAAAAATCCCATTATCATAGTGTAGTCAAATTGTCTTTCTACTATGACATAGCTGTAAATTATCTTAAGATATGAGTCTAACATATCATGTCTTCAAAAGTTCTTATGATTTACATAACTGCCAGTAGTAGACATATATATTTGCAATTATAAAAATGTTTTGAATAAGGCAAATATTCACATTTTTGTATTTTAAAATTTAAAATATCAGCTCTAACTGATGAAACTATAGGAACAATGAAATAAATCTTTTTCATGTTTTGCAGGGTCATATTTGTTTCCAGACACTTGTATTTGCCAATTTTATTTTCAAATATCAGTTACTAATTATTAGCAAAATAACATTTCTTTCACATATACTGCTGTCCATCTATTTTAAAACCTGCTTGTTTTTAAAAGTTGTTCAACGTGTTTTCGGTTAAAAAAATATTCAAAAAATTGTGAAACTGAGCTCACATAAGTATTTGGATACTTTAAATAAACAGTTGATAGTATTTAAAAAAAAATCAAAATAATGGGTCATCTACTACTGCTGATAGTAGACTTACAATACATAGAACAGTCAGATATGCTTAGCTAAAATTACACTTTTCATGACTTTGGAACAGATTTATGTAATGTTTTTTGAGTAAGAGTTTTCCAGTCCTCCGCATGAATTGATTTTAATAGAGCTTATGAAAAAATGTCATATTTATTTATTATTTTATCCAATTCACTCCGTACATATTCGATAGAATTTAAATCTGAAAATTAAAAGAAGGAACAAGTTGTGATAACTTCTGAACAGAACCACAAGCTAACATTTGGTGCTACATGTTTAGGGTCGTTATGATGATAAAACCTGAATTTATTTTGCATTCCAAGTTTTCTTGCAGATGCTTTCAGATTTTGATAAAGAATAGTTATATATTTATACTGATCCATATAATTCCCTATAAATGGTTAATTTCTCATCTCAGAAGAAGCAACAAATAGCCAAACCATTCTGCGTTCACCTTCTGCTGAACAGTATACAATAAGTTTTTCGGGGGAAAAAAAAAGAGATTAAAATTAGAAAAATTCTACAGAACAGAAAGCAGTGTTTAGTTTTCAAAGTTATGAGATCCTACCATAAAAAAGGTGTAGATTAATGGACATGATATGCTTGACAAAACAGTAACAGACAGGAGCACATTCTTAACAGACTTTCAAGTAAAATCAGGAAGGCAAAAAAAATTCTCTTTTTAAATCCTACGCTTGTCTTTGGCATTTCTGTCATTAGTTGACTAGCAGCCCAACAAAATGATGAGAGTGTAAAAAATAGCCCCGATAGAGTTGTCTGCAATGCAACATATAAGGATATTCTGCCATTTTTCAATATTTAATTTTAATATTATGCAAAGGCAAAAGGGAATCATCCTGGGCCATAAGGGATCTGGCCTTGACATGTCTGTCTGCCTGCTCAGGCAAAAACAAAATGATAGGAAGAGACAAAAGCCATTATACAAAGCAGGTCAAATACTGATTTTTTGTAAAATAAAGATGTCAGTTCTTCCACAGGAATGACTAACGGAAATTTGGCAGCATCTCCACCCACTTTCATGGTTGACAGGATAATACGTAGGTACTGCAATATGTTTCGGTGAATATATTTTACCCTTTGAGAGGCGGAATATAAAATAATTTAAATTGTGGTAAAATTTTGCATGCATTGTAACTTATAGACCCTAAGAACACAAAATTGAGACTTAAAAAAATCTAGAGCGAAATCCTGAATTCTAAGAGCCGGTATATATTTTATACCGGTGCCCCTCTAGGACATTTTTTTTTGCAGGTAGCTATCAATTGTTAACTTTTGTTTTTTAATTTTATTTTTGCGTACTTTTAGTGTGAATATAGTTACGCAATATACTTGAATATAGTTACGCAAGTCTGAAGTCAAAAACTTTTAAAATTTCGCCAGAAATATAAAATTTTGGAAATAAAATTTATGTTTTTGTGTACTTTGATGATGCCACCCAGGTGAACATACTGATGTAAAATATAGGTAAAAAGCTTTTGAAAGTAATTTAAATTCAGCAATATTATTTTATGAAAAAAATTTAGCAAATATAACACTGCATGCGTAAACCGTATCATGCTGTAATTGAACTATTACAATGTTACAAGGAGATGTAACTCAGGCAAAAAATTTTTAAAAAATGAAAAATGAAGCACTATGACTCGGCCGAAAAACTGTGTTGCATTTTTTAAGTTATTATATTTTATACCTTAGATAATATATAAAAAGGCATGCTTCATTAAAACTGAGAAGGGTAAAACCCTCAAACATTTGCCCCTTTTTGTTCCTTCCTAAAATAAATGTTTTGCATCTAAAACTGGCCTTAGAAATATTTTGTGAATACTTATTTCGAAATCCACGTACTTGTATCGTAACCCAGAGGGAAAATTTTTCTTGTGTTCCCTGGTTTCTCGTTTGAAATTAACAAAGACGATACCCTAAAGCATAAAAGCATGCTTTCAAATCATCAGGTTTTCCATTCCACTGAGATGGACCTAAGGTGCATTTCTATTTCCCATGTTTGTAAGTGAGCGTTCCTTCTATGTGATATTATCATAGCCTCTTTGTGAAGATTGTGTGACCCCCCCCCGCATGACAATTAGCTGTCGATCACCTCTTATCCTAACATGCCACATTTAACCCCTACAATTGTGTAACGTTTAGACAGTAGACATCAATTTTGAAATCGATGAGTCTTTATCCGCGGAAAGAGTCAAGTGGTGAAATTAAAACTTTAGCTAAACAGAGACGAATGAGAAATTCGACTGGAGTAAGCAAAGAATAAAAAGAAACTAAAATACTTTTATTCATTCTTAGCACAGAGTCAGTAAACTCCATATCCCCCGTGAACATAATATTGAATCATAAACAACTTGTAAATTAATCATAGACAAATTATTACATTACAAACAATTACAAAATTCTGTCATCTCACAGAGTAGAGAAGGCTGGTGCTGCCATCTATTGGCGTGGTACCCTCAGTGTGGGCGCCTGTATATTTTATATACCGGTTTTTAAGTTGTATAAGTAATCTTCTTTTAATTATCAGTTCTCACTGAAATGCAGTAAATATATAAGATTCAGCATGGGCACATCATATATTTCCTGATTTTGAATTTTCTCTACCCCTTCAATAGAATTTATGAATCTTCATATATGATACCTTGGAACGAGGTATATTAATTTCATAACAGCAAAATATTGAACATTCATTAGGTAGTGCTCATCCCAGAAGAAGCAATAAATAACCAAACCATTATGCGTTCACCTTCTGCTTAACAGTATACAATAAGTTTTTCGAAAAAAAAGGGGGGATTAAAATTAGAAAAATTCTACAGAACAGAAAGCGGTGTTTAGTTTTCAAAGTTATGAGATCCTACCATAAAAAAGGTGTAGATTAATGGACATGATATGCTTGACAAAACAGTAACAGACAGGAGCACATTCTTAACAGACTTTCAAGTAAAATCAGGAAGGCAAAAAAAATTCTCTTTTTAAATCCTACGCTTGTCTTTGGCATTTCTGTCATTAGTTGACTAGCAGCCCAACAAAATGACGAGAGTGTAAAAAATAGCCCCGATAGAGTTGTCTGTAATGCAACATATAAGCAAAGGCAAAGGGAATCATCCTGGGCCATAAGGGATCTGGCCTTGACATGTCTGTCTGACTGCTCAGGCAAAAACAAAATGATAGGAAGAGGCAAAAGCCATTATACAAAGCAGGTCAAATACTGATTTTTTGTAAAATAAAGATGTCAGTTCTTCCACAGGAATGACTAACGGAAATTTGGCAGCATCTCCCCCCACTTTCATGGTTGACAGGATAATACGTAGGTACTGCAATATGTTTCATTGAATAAATTTAAACAGCCACAGAATATAAGAATACAATAAACACTATTCAAATATTAATGGATAAACATTAATAAAAGATAAACATTTAGTTACTCCTCTTTTTCCGCCTCAGGTTGAACTTAACCTACAACCATGAACTAGCAAGTCTGCTCTTGGAACAGGATTTAAAAGTTTAAAACCTTGCTGAACAGAACATTCCAGCTGGTTTTTTTCCTTGAAATAAAATTTCTGAAGTAGCATTTTGCTGTGATAAGAGATAATAGATTGTCAAAACAGCCATTAAAATAACTCTTATTTTTTTTCTATTATGTGATTCACGTTTAATGATTTGAGCTCACTTTAATCGCAAAACAAATATTAGTGCTTATGCTTCATGAAACAGAACAGTTACATTAACAATTTTAAAAAATACTGTTCGTTGTTTTACTGATTTAAGAATACATGGAAATGGAAAATTTATTAGAACACTAAATGCTTAACTGACTTCAATACATAATTTACTTTCTTTTAATCTGTAACGTTATTTCAAAAATTAATATATAGTTTCATTTTTAAAAAATACGTTCTATACTTAAAAATACGATAGCTACCGTATGATAACAGTTAATATATACATGTATGGTCTGAGCTTTTGATTATCCAAGATAATTTGGTGTGTACTGCATTGAATAATCAATGTCATATTATATAAAAAAAGGAAATTTATTAATTATTAAAACTATTCTTAGCATAAAGAATATAAAATTTTCTCCGCATCTTATCACATACACTGGAAAACTCCTAGACAAATTTGAAGTAACTGAATAACATTACCAAAGATATAACATAAATTTCAGAAGCTTGTTTACACACCAAAATATACTGATAGTAGATACGTGCCACTTATTAAATTACAAGAATAATTTTAACTATTTATCATGTTCGAATTCCAGGAGACTAAATAAATGTAACCAACTAATAGACAGATTGTCTCTCACAAAATCCAATCAAAATGCATGGTTCAGATTACTGAATCAGTTGTAATTCAGTTTTGATGCAAAATACATTAGCATTTAATCGGATATTCTAAATTATGTTCTTTGGCTAATTCCATTTGTAATTTTTTTCACTCTTTTATACTGAGAAAATAATAGGTAATAAAGGAAAGCTTTTATTTACTAAAATATTTTAAAATAGGATGAAAAAAATTTCCATACACAATATTTGTGTGGATAAACATGATTCAGGTGAACTAATTTTAATACAATTCTGATGTAAAATATGGTACTTTCATATTATCCCTTTGATTGTGAAAGTTGGTGGAGTTTCTGTCAAACTTGCAAGAATCGTTTCCGTGGAATTTTTAAGTAATTGCCACATCTTTATTTAGCAAACATCCAGTATTCGTCACACTTCAGTTTTGTGTTTTGTAAAAATTCTTTTGTCTATTTTTACTATTTTGTTAGGACCTCCAATTTTACCAGAAGCTTGAATTTGAATGCTACAAGTACAAACTTCTCACAGGTTAGTTTCTAATCTATTAATCTTTTGCAAACCATATAGGGTTCACAATATACATTTTTCTGGGGATAGTATCCCATAACCTTGAAAATAATTGCTTACTTTACTATAAAGAGTAGGTTCCAAATTTTAATCACTTTTCAAAATGCATGAAAAAAAATGTAACATCAACAATTTACACTGCTGGCCATTAAAATTGAAACACTAGAAAGGAATGATCTAACGAATGTCAAAATCACATTAAAGTAAGAGGTTGGGATATGTTCCATTTAGACAATACAGGAGGAAGAAACGGCATCTGAAGCACTGCATAAAAAAAAAGTTGTCTAGTGGTTTTCTCATTTGGAAAGCGCTTTGTAAGGTCAGAGTTTGCTCAGAATATCGTGTTATGTCTCAAATAATAAGAAGAAATGGATCATCGTTCTGTGATATCGTCTGTCAACATCCAACAACCACTGTCATGTGAATACGAAATCAATGGGTTGCTGAGGGTCATACTGAACGGTACGCAGGATTTCAATGCTTGACTAACGCATGAGACGACAGACATATTGTGGGGTCAGTCCTGCAAAACTGTCCAACCACATCACGGACCATTAGGCAGGAAATGGGCACGCATAATATCTGCTCGTATGGTGCAGCGACACTTGCAATCGCGTGAACTATCAACATGACGAATATTACTTCAGCTTCCCTTTACAATGCAGCATAGAGAGAGACGGCGACTCTGATGCACCGATCATCAAAACTGGATACAGGAGGGGCATGTCTTTTCAGATGAGTCGCGGTTCTTCGTGCAGTATTCTGATAGCTACATATCTTGGGTAGCCATTGGGTACATGACATGCACATCTCTAGTTTGGATTGACGGTTATCTGAACGCAGGTCGGTACATTTCTGACATCTTATATCCAGTGGTTGTGCCCTATCTTCGAGGCCTAACAAATGCCATTTTCCAACAAGATATTGCAAGACTACATGTTTACGTTGTGTTCTGACCTTGCTCAATAAACAAGGTATCTGATTGCTGCCCTGGCCTGCAAGGTCTCCAGATCTGTCACCCACTGAAAACATCTGATCATGGGTTACTGAAAGAATGGTTTGCCACCCTTCACCAGCTGATACAGTTGATGAAGTGTGGCATAGACTTGAAGCAGCATAGAATGACTTGTTGTTTACATACAAAAAATACCTTTTTTTATTTGCTTCCCTTCACGGTGTTGCAATTTTGGTGGCCAACAGTGTATATCCTTGTTCATAAAAACAAAACAACAGTGTATATCCTTGTTCATAAACCCTTGGCTTATGTACACTCACTTCAAAAAGTTAAGCACGAAGATGAAAAATGCAAAAAAATCAACAAATACTTCTTTGATTGAGACAAAATTCGGCAGGAAAGTAGCATACATATTTATGCATAAAACAAAATCAATAATTATATCCAGAAATGGAAACAATATACCATTTTTGTAAGTTATCAGATAATGACATACTGGAGACTTAAAGAGAATTATGTATAAAGTGAAAATAAACAGCATAAAATGAAAAAAGGACATTAATAGGGTATGTGACTACTCCCCCCATCTGTATACAAAGTTTACATCTTGTGACCATGCTTTCAATTAGGTGGTCAACCACCGCAGA
>KK121807.1:0-27323 GCA_000611955.2 Stegodyphus mimosarum
GCTGCACTTCGCCGGGCAAAAAGAGGACCGACAAAATATTAGGAGGTATCCCATGACTTTTGTTACTTCAGTGTAGTTTGCTATAAATTAAGTTCACCAAGTAAATTATTCTTGAAGCAAACTGAAAAAAATACGCCAAGGTAAATTTTTGAATTTATCCGTACATTTGGCACCAAATTTTACAAAATTTAATATTTAGGAATAACTTGAGTCGTAGAATCGAAATATGGAAAACATTTGGCACGTCATTTCAGACTTTAATAAAATAATTTCAGACTTTAATAATTTTTAAATCTAATATACATCCTGTCGCGCTTTCGAGACATGAAAAACACAATTTGAATTTCATCAATCGGCACAGTAGAACGGGAGATACAGAATTCTCGTTTTTTTTTGACGCAGTGTGCATTCCATGCAGTTCTAATGGCTTTACAAACAATAATAATACAATTAGAAACATCCATGTCTTCCTCGGAATTCGAACCCTTGCCCTTTAGTACCGCAGTAGGCTTCCCTAACCACTATACTGTCTGGATGACACACTATGGGTTGACGAAAGTATTAACCTTCTGCTTTAGAACGTCTATAAAAATTTACATACTCGATTTGAGAAAAGAATCTAAAATTTTTCCTGTCATAGTAGAAGATATTTTTATATTCGAATATCGTATATTCGAGTATAGTATATTCGAATTTGTATTAGTATAAAATGTAATTTATTAAAATTATACCTTGGACAGTTTCTTGGTAGCAGTACGGCAACGTTAGTTAATAAAACAGGATTTTGTGGTAGAAATATTACTGTAAAGAAATCACTATCAGCAAAACTCAGATCTTAATCTCCTGACAACAGAGAAAAGATACATTATCCGATAAAGACAGAAAATCATAAGTTTATATTTGATTTTAAAAAACTATTAATTTGAAGATCATTTCACTTGAAACTGTACTTAGTTAGAAAATTCGACAAATAGATTTTGTATTGAACGTATTAAACTGAATATTAAAAGACCGTGTCAGTTATATGCAATTTCATTATTTATATATAATGAACAAAGGCTTTGAAATTGTCCATTAATTAACTAATTACTGTTTACTTTTAAAATATTGTATATTATTTTAATAATGGCTAAAGAAACTTTTATTTGAAATAGATAACAAACGCTTTGTTTTGTAATAACAAAAGGAAAGTACACAATGCACTAAAAGGGGAGAACAGTTCTATATCTCTCGTTCTTTTGGGCCAATTAACGAAATTCAACTAGCGTTTTTCATTTTTTCAAAGCGCGATTTAGGCTGCATGTTAGATTTACATAAGCATTACTTAAACACAGGTATTTTGACACAAAATCGGACTTGTTCTGAATTGACGTATCATTTGTTCTCGATATTTCGATTCCATGACTCAAGTTATGCCAAAGCGCCAAGTTTTGTAAAAATCGCCCTAGTAGTTTTTAAAAAATTACCTCTGAAAATTTTAGCCTCTCAGTGTTAACTGAATTTGCTACATATTTACTAATATCTTTTCTTATTAAAGTTAATTGATTTCTTCTTCCAGAATTCCAAATTTAGGTTCAATCCAAATGAATTTCGCAGATATTTTCTGATTTAAAGTTTGTATTTTTCACTAATTTTTATAAATTTTTCGAAAAAACTTTAGAATTATAACATATAAAAATTTTGCCGTCACCATAACGTAGATGTACTTCTAGGCGCACGTACAAGCATTTAGAGTTTTTTGTTCAAAAGTTCCTAAGATACACGTGAATTTACATAGTGGCGCGTTTTGAAATTTGTCATATTTGTTATAAGCGATAATAACGCCAAATGTGGTTTACGCAATTTGTTAAAATTGTTTGAAAGTATGAACGGTGAGATGTTTTCGGCTCGTCTGCAATGAAAAAAAGGAAAGGGGAAATCGGTTGCTATAAATTAAGAAGTTCGTCAAGTGAATTATTCTTGGCACAAACTGAAAAAAATATGCCACGTTAAATTTTTAAATTTCTCTCTAACTTATAGCAAATTTTATAAAACTTAATATTTAGGCATAATTTGACTCGTAGAATCGAAATATCGGAAAAAATCGGTATGCCACTTCTGAAAAAGTTCGAGTTTGTCTCAGAATACCTGTGTTAGAATAATGCTGTAATAAATCAAATATATATTTTAAGTCGCGCTCTCGAGACGTGCAATCAATTTTCATAAAATTATTTCGTCAAATTTTATCAAATTAAATTTCTTAAATCGGTCCAGTAGATTTTTTTGTGCATAGTGTGCATTCCATACAGTTCTAATGTCTTGACACTTAAAAAACGTTTTCTATATTTGAATAATATTTTCAGTTGCTAAAATACGTAGACAAACAGTTTTGTTTTAGTAATACTATACGCATATTCTCTACATCTGTAAAATTATAATTACTATATTACACATACATACATACGTACGTACTACGAAAAAATATCTTCAGAATCCATTTTAAATCAGTTTTATGATTTTTTTTTGGGGGGAAAGAGTCCTTTATTCTGTCCTTGCGTACAGATGTCACGCAAAGACATCGTTAAATTGCATTCGATAGCGGTCAAAATGGATATTTTCCTTGAAATATGATACTCGAAATTTTTCGCGATTACAATACTTCTTTCTTACTTCGTATAAGGAAGTAAAAAAAGTCTACTATCTTTTTTTTATCTTTAGACTCTGTTTTTAACATTATGTAATTCTGAAGTGACAGAAGAATCAAAAAGAAAATTTTCTTACATATGTTCTTATTAACTGAGATAAACCACCACATTGGCAACAACAATCAATGTGCTAAGTCGAAAACTTTTATATTAAATAATTTGGAAAACATTTTATTTTAAGGAACCGCAATCCTTTATTATCACAAGAATTACAATAAAAATTCAAAGAATAATCGCGTTATCGCAAGAAACGAAACAAAACTGTTTTAAAAGTGTTAATTTAAAACTCTCACAATTATCAAAAGCTCAGGTTTAAATTTTATGTTTAAATAAGAAAGTAAAATATAGGGCAAAATATTTTCCAAATAAAAAAGGGAACTCCTCCAGAAGGTAGGAAAGAGTTTTCTTAAAATCTGTATACCTCCCAAAAATATGCCAAATGCATACTTTAGAAAACTTTTCAAAGTAGCACTGCATGCTTTTTTCACAATTCATTTTTGTATAGTTCTTTTCCTGATTCTGAAAGAGAAAAGAAAAAATTCGAATCTATAGAGCCGACACTTCTTTTCCAAAAAAAAAAAAAAAGTCAACTGTTGCAAGTATTTTTCTTTTCAGGCGAAAGAAATAGGGAACAGTCTACAGAAAGCAAAAAGAAGCGATAGCATTTATGAAACGGCTACGGAAAATCTTGTTTTGTGCATGCACACTATAGAACTCGTATTCGTCATTTTCACCGTTAAGAAGGAACAAAATATCTTTAGCATTCAAAAGTATTTCATCTTACTAATGCATAATGAAACGAAGGGAATAGCAAAGCTTTTCTGCGTTTAGAATATTTTCCGTTCTTTCTTTCCTTCTTCTGAATCTGTATTGAGAGTTTAAATTCAAAATTCTCCATCTTCTTAGCCCAAAGAAGCGTTAGCCCAGAAGGATTATTAGTCTCGAAACGGTATTTTGCACCGGTTCACTATAAATGACGTGTTAGGTTTTAAATTGTTGCACTAAATATTATTGCCCTGTATTATATTTAAAGAAATTAAATAAGGAATAATCTGCATGAATGTATGTATGCTTCTCGCTTCTGAAAAAATGACGGTACCTAGAGCCATTAAATTTTGATTAACGTAATCCTCCGCGCGAACATGGCCAACTGGAATCCCGGCTTTGGAATTTCATATTTGTATTATTATCTATTTCATATTCTGCAAACCTTTAACGAATTTTTATCAACAAACTCAACGATTTCAAACTGAGCAATGGCAATACTGTACGAAAAACAAAAACATTTTTATCTTCAGCACGCAAGACTGTGTATAGGAAATTCTAATGATATACTCTTTTTAAATTATTTTGCGATATTGCTGTTGATTTGAGTATCATGTGGTTTAACTGCGAAGAACATGATATTTAATAAATAAAGGTAGCCATACAAAACTTTAAAAAATAAACCTTTTTGTGCGTAATATAAAATCCAAATTTTCTTATATATTCCTTTTTTCTTCCTTGTACGAAGTAAAAAGGAAATATTGTAATCGCGAAAAATTTTGGGTCTCATATTTCAACGAAAATATCCATTTTGACTTCCATCGAATGCAATTTAACGATGTTTTTGCGTAATATCTAAACTTAAGGACAGAATAAAGGACTCTTTTTCCCCAATAAAATTATGAAACTGACTTAAAATGGATTCTGAAGAGATTTTTTCGTGGCGTCTGGGCGTACGTACCTACGTATGTATGTATGTATCTTGCATAACTTAAAAAGGATTAGCCTCAGAATGCTGAAATTTTGTATATAGAACTGCTATAAGATGTAGATGTGCACCTCGCATTGTGGTTGCAATCGGCTGCACCAAAAGTATATAAATACATGTATATATATATGTATATATATCCACTCTATTACGCGGCTCAGTGAGCTCAGTTTCTTTATCCTTATATGTTTGTAAATTGTGCATTTTTTGCTTTAAAAATGATTGAATTAATGTTATTTTTATCTTTCGGTTACAATTTTATGTCTTTAGTTAACTTGCATGCAATAATTGTGGAATTAATCAACAATTTAAAAGTTTGGGCTTTAGTGTAGAATTGGCTGCCCCTTCGATTAGGGACAAATTTCAGTTTTGGCGATGAAACCCCATTTCTGTTTACCATGATAGTTTTAACTTTGTTTTAGCTTCCTTTTTTTTTTTTTTTTTTTTTTTAAAATCGATGTGTACGTGGACAAAGTAAAGGCAGTGCGCAATGCCTAGATTGTGCAATTCTGGGATTTTTTTAAGTGAAAATAGATCGATGTGTACATGGATACCGAGTTTGTGCAATTCTTTGACTTCTTATTTTGGTTTTGTGAAGCGGCCATCTTGAAACTGGGCCTTCCGGCTCCGTTCTTGGCGTCAAAAAAGAATCACCAAAAAACAAGAGGCTCCCAATCATAATCTTTTACCAAAGTTTTTTAAGTGCGGCTAAGCCTAATTTTTGTTTATGATAGCGGACATATTTTTTTTACATTTGATACTTAGCAGAATAGTGGATTTGTTACCAATCTGGAGAAACTAAGTTTCGCAACAACAAAGTAACGTCTTCTTTTATTATTGCGAATTAAATTATGCTTAATTCATTCTGGAATTAAGCATTGTTATTGCGAATTAAATAATGTTTAATTCATTCTGGAATTATGATTTAAGTTATTGGCTTGTTTTTGCGTACACACTGTAATTTTAACTGTAAAAATTGCTTTTTAATTGATTTAACTGTACTTGGTGTTTTATGTTTTTCTGTATCTTTCAATTTTTTAGGAAAATATTTCGAATTTTGATGTATTTTTGCCTTACCGCGAAGTAAGAACTGAATTAATTAGTAGCGCATGCGCATTAGGTAAGCGGCGCTGAATTGTCTGTGAAAAGAAGTTTTTTTTCTTGTTTAATTTCCTTTATGCATCGTTTTGAATTTATTACAGTATTTCAATACAACTTGTGGTAATTCTTCAGATGCTATAATGTTTGCGCACTCTGAGTTATAAAATGAATGAGATTAACGCTGTTAAGTGAATCTGGCGCCGATAGTGAACTTTAAAAAGTGCATTTATTCTATTGTGTTTTATGCGGTATCGATGAAGTAGATTTAATTCAAAATTCGTTATCTGTTAATTCAATATGTTTAAATGAAATGCAGGAAAATTGCGTATAATTTAATATTCCGTACAAGAAAGTAATGTGGTGTACGCATCAGATTTTTATATTTTATTTAAGTATCTTGAATAAGACGTTCCATGCAATTATCGATGTAAAATCTGAAAGCTTGTATTTTTAAGGTTGTAATTTTAAGAAATTGTATATAGCTATGGCAGGCATAATGCTCAAAGTAAATAATTTGCTAATTGATCTCGAGAACATCAGTCGTTAAAAGCTGGATGTGTACGGTTATTAAAGTATATAAATATTCTTGATTCTCTTTTTAAACTTAATTTCTCTCTATATATAAAAAACGTTATGCTGCTTTCGACAGAATTCAGGAATCCTTGTTATCTTTACACAAGCTTTGTAATTTTTTAAATAAGAATCTCTATTTTTATTCATTCCGAAAAATTGCATTCTATTTTTCAGTCCCCGTGGACTAAACCAAAATCCATTTGCCATGTAATGTTCAGCTAATACAGTGTCGCTTTGAAGCTACATGAAAGAAATGGAAAATCAACTCGAAATGAATTCCAAATTAAGGAAAGAACTGAAAATGCATAGACTGTAACGATTCGGAATTGCTTCACGAAAGTCAGTTCTAGGACAATTTTCGTTTCCTATTTCGTTTCATACTCCTTTTATTGCTAAAGATTAATTTTATAAAATTTGGTGAGAAACGTACCCAGAAATTTTAAAATTTATCGTGGAGCACTTTTTTCAATTTACGCCAAGATTAATTCACATAGTGAGATATCTTAATTTATGGTAACCTATGTGCTTTCCCTTCCATTGTCCACGAGCGGAAAAAAAGTGCATTGCTCATTCTTTCGAATAGTTTTAACAAAGGGCATAAACCACATTTCGCATTATTGTCGTTTATAACAAATATGCCAAATTTCAAAATATGCCAAAAAAGCACCAACAAAAAATAATGTAAAATACAAGTTTTAAAAATCAATCAGAAAATATCTGCGAATTTTGTTTGAGCTGAACCTAAATTTCGACCTGTGAAAGAAGAAATCAAGTAAGTTTAATAAGAAAAGAAATACTAATAAATATATACAAAATTCAATCAACATGGCAGGGAGAAAATTTTGAGAGCTAATTTTTTAAAAACTACTCGCACCATTTTTACAAAGCTTGGCATTTTGGCATAAAGTTAATCGCAAAATCGAAATATGAAAAAAAATCGGTGTATCATTTCAGAAAAAGTCGGATTTTGCGTAAAAATACGTATGTTAGAATAATACTGTATGTAACTTTAATGTATGTTCTATGTCCCTCTTTAAATTTCATCAATCAGCACAAAAGAATGGAAGATATAGAACTGTCATTTTTGGCCGGGGGAGGGCTGCAGATTGTGCTTTTATTTCAGAGAACATAAGGTAATTTTCAGCTGTGAAATGACTCCTTTACAATTACATGGAAACAGGTGTAATCAGACAAAAGAAATTTTTATGAAACATTAGCAGCAGTATCGACTGCATAAAATACGACAAGTAATATCATTCAAATTTTCTTTCCATAAATTGTTGATATTTTATTGAACAAAAAATCGAAGTATGTTAATAATCATTACCGTAATGTTTGCAGCTCCACGGGGTTAATTTGAAACAGTTTAGTTTTTCAACTTTGTAGACCTATTTTAAAGTACTGATGATGGTTCTTAGGCACAGCATCGATATTTTAGTGATCAGAGTGATGTACCATTATTTGCCACGCTTTCCTGGAAATGCCTTCTCTGAGAGGCAGCTTGAATGTGCTATTCTGACGTGCAACATTTTCTTCCCAGAGTCAAAATACTGTTTGTTGCAAGTATCTTAATCAGTAGTGTGAGAAATTAGATATGATAGAGCCTGACTGAAAACACTTTTCCGCCAGTGCGTACGAGGAAGGTCCAACTCAGTCTGCCGAATATAAGTGTTCCGTGAACCTCAACTAAGGGTTTCCAAAATCCAGTCCCTAAATGAGACACTTTTAGGATCTGGTAAGAGCCGGTTAATTTCCTTCTTAAATTAAGAATAATCCATAAAGCATCACTATAAATGGTAATCTAATTAGATAAAGAGAAATACTGGAAGTGTTCGGTTAAACCCGATATTACGAGAACTTTTTTAATTATGTTATGTCCAATCTGTTGACTTTGTAAGCGTAACTATTTCAAATTAATGTCCAAGCTGATATGATTCGAAATTGCTTGAAAATTTCTGCTCCTGCTCAAAATTCTGCCGAATGTCTGTGGTTGATGATCTCATACAAAATAGTTGAACATTTCCACTACGCAAAGTGATCTGCATCAAACTGTTTTGAAAACCAAGGATCTGAGAGAAATGAAATACATTTTCGTGGCAGGACATTAAGATTCTTGAAAACCTTAACCCTGCCCACATGTTCGCTCCCAAGATCTGGAACTCTGTCCAAATTTGCAAATTCTAATTCTATTTAAATAAAAATTACTAGATTCAGGTCATGAATTGTTTCCTCTAAAACTCTCTAAATATTAAAAATATTTCTTTCATTTATCGTTACCTCCAAATTATGTTTTACTGCCCTAAGTATATCAAATTTCAGCAATTGAATCCTGAAATATAAGTGGGAACCCTTACAAGACAAACGCAAATCAAGTCTTTGGAATGTAATATAATTGAGCCCAAAATTTAACTGTGGTTAGTTATCAGTTATGTAATCTTCTGCATGCTCTAGGCATAAGACAACAAATTTGGAAGGCGCTATTTAGGCGTTTTCAAAATTTATACTCTCACAAACCCCAAATCTTGCCAGAACATCTTCAAGATACTATGTCAAAGCGAATGAAAAGCAATAAGTACCGTACAGAAAGCTTTTTGTGGTGTAATTCGTAATAAAGTTCCAGAAATTTATAGTCTTAGACAAAAAAACGACGCACCACGACGCACCTAGAAGATATAAACCAAACTGGACACAAATTGATATGCATACAGATTTCGACGGAAAATGCAATATTTTACATTTTGGCTGCCAATGAATGAACGGTTGTCGCTACAGCGCACCTGATCTGCGCAACTGGCAGGAACAGAATTAGATATTTAAGAGGAGAAATACGATTCCAGGTCATAAATTCTTTACGAATTTCATTCCGTGTACTCTGGCAGATAGTAACTATGCCTCGCATAAAGGTGGGCGAAAGATATGTGCAGATGTTAGTATTTGAGAGAGGTCGTGTAGTTGGGTTCAGAAGCCGGTTGGCCTTATCGGCGAATAGCTCGACATTTGAGTAGGAGCAACGCCACTATTAGACGATGTTGGCAGAAATGGGTGAATCATGGTCGCACACAGCGTCAAGAAGGAAGCGGTAGGCCTAGAGAAACGACAGAACGTGAAGACCGAGCAATCGTCAAAGCGGCACACCCAGCCCCAGACGGACTGTAGCACTAAAACGGACTATAGTACGAGCAATATCGGTGGTAATGGCACTCTTATACAACGTATAAAGAATGTTTTATAAAAACGTCCATACACCATTCTATCAGTACGTTTTAAATTACGTCTACGTGTTACAGTTCTAAAACGGTGAACAGCACGTCCAGTACCGGTTTCAATGACGCTCTCGTATAGCGTATATAAATATCGTGTAAGGTGTATTTTAATGTTCTAATATTCTGTATATTATTATTCTAAAACTGGCAATAGCATATCTAATGCCGGTGCTAATGTCACTCTCGTGTAACGCGTAAAGAACGTTTTATAAAGAAGGTCCATACAGCGTTCTACACGAACTCTGCAAACCACACCTATATTTTAGTTTTATAACATAAAGAGTACGTCAAATACCTCTGTTACTGGTACTCTTGGTATAATGCGTAAAGAAACCCTCGTACAACGTTCTACAAGAATGTTCTGAAATACTTTTTTATCTTAAAATTCTATAACGTACAACAACACGTTAAATATTGTAGAGACATTAAGTTATTTCGAAGCAGGAGAGATGAAAAATGAGCAGTGTCCTCGCCGGGACTCGAACCACGGACCTCTCGAATACGCACCGAGCGTGCATGCTAAGAAGGCAAGAGAAATATCTTATAATATTGATACTGGTATCAGTTAGGCGTAACGAATAAAGAAAATAAGAGTACTCTAAAAGTACACCTTATCGTGTCACGGAGAGGTAGATCTCCATGAAAACGTTCTAGTTGTATACCATGTTCGTAACTATTTATCAAGAACACTTTTCAACAGAAATGCATTTTAACATATAATAAAATAAATATGTAATATTTGTATTAATTAATTATCCAATTATCTTAATCTTGTTTTAAATAGAATTATTATATTTAATCTTGTTTTAAATAGAATTTTGTTGTAGCAAATAAACATGCTTGCTTTTAATATTTCTGATGTAATAAGAAAGCAAACCGAAAATAAATAAATTCAAGATTTTTTTTCTTCTCTTTCCTTCCACGCAGGTGGAGAAAGGGATGATTAGTAACATTAATTTCTAGAAATTAATTTTTCCATATTTCTTAAAAATTTCAAACTATAATTCTTTTTAAGAGCTTTTATTTAATAGTCAATAAAAATTTGTGCACATTTCATCCTTTTAATAGTTATTTGTGAAATCTTCAAAAATAATTTCCCTTTAAATATGGACATTTGTGAGAGATAATAACTAGGCTTTTAAATGTTATTTTTAACTAGGCTTTTAAATGCTTTCATAAAACTAGGCTTTTGTCCTGTTATTTTCCAAGAGGATGTATTGCCCATGGATTAGTCAATGTCCGCTTTTATGCGAAGTTCTAAATCAAGATCCTCCAAATAATCAGTATCTGCTGTCGGGAGAAAGGGGGGTCGATTAAAAGAGTCGTTAGGGGTCGTAAGAAATAAACTGGTCTTTGGAATAATTATAGAATTTTCGATATTTCGTGGAAGATAACAAAATCTAAATTCAGCTTGTATTTTTAAGACAAAAACTTATTTTCTTGCTTTCGTTTTAATATAATTCCTTAATTATATTATGTTTTAAATTTACTTAAATTTCTTATATTTTACGAATTTTCAACAGCTGAAAAAGAGAAGAAAATAAATATATTACTATACATAATTGGCAAATATCTACTACCCAGTTTCAATGAATAATCCACCTTTCAGCGATAGATTTGATTTCAAAGATAGAAACTCTCGACTGGGGTCTATTTCTGATTTGTATAAAAAGAAACGTGAAATAAAAGACATTTTTATAAAACTATTAGACATGTATGCTATGTCTAAGAAAATTATTATTCAAAAATTAAACTACAGAAATATTTTGAAGAATTTAAGTAAAAGTATGCGAGAAGAAAAGATAATCTCTTCAGAAAAGAAAAGGGAACTTTAAAAAATTGTTTTAATGCAGTTCCTAAGCGGCCATTTACCTAAGTACTGGAAAAGTAGCGCTTAAGGTAGTTAAAAAGACGTTTGATGATTTCATGAGTATTTTTCTTTATATATGCGTATGATTTAAGATGGTAATAATAATTAAATAAAGATCTTTTTAGTTAGGATGTCTAAGTTCTGTAAAATGCTGCTTTGCAATGTTGATCAAGAATTTAAAAAGTCTTTAAAAGTATTCCATTATACCCATAAAATTAATTTATTACGTTCTCTGATGACAAAAACACGCAAACTACATTTCCTCTGTTTCTAAATATCGAGTTCAAGTATATAAAGCATAAACTTCCTAATAATATATATATATATATATATATATAAAATACATGTATATGTAGCTAAATAAAATGTAAAATCATTAAAATCGATTTTTGATTATGAGAATTTTAAAATTTTTCCAAATTTGGAACTCAGCTTAACTACTAACAGTTAAAAAATATAATGTAAAATGAATAAAAAGAATACAATAAAAAATGGGACAATTTTTTGGATCGAACTCGGGAAAAAAATAAAACCGTTAAGTCGCTATTCAAGGTTCCTTCGCAGGAATACTCTAAGGACACTAAAGTATACATACGAACTAAGAGTTTGTGAAATTTTATTATATTTAATCAAAAGTCTGTTTTTTCCTATTTCTATACTTGTACTTTTTGTCAACTCCAGCAGAACGTAAATTACACTCATGTCCATAAATTAAGGATAATTCGGAGTCACGCGGAAATCGAACTCTAAAATAAATATACCACCTGTAAAATCACTACACACATCTTAAAGAATCATATGCAAATTTCAGGAAGTAACCAGATGACATCCATGGTACGTCACAATGACGAGAGTGTAAGAGAGTGATATGTAAGGAATACAGGCAAAGAAGTAAAATTGTTCGTAGGCACTTTATAAGCATTTCAGTGCAATAACCGAATAGTTATGACACAAAGGACGCATTTGGATGATTTTTTTACGTAATAGAATTATCGGCCGTCTGGAATGTGGGCGTAACCAACTGGAAGTATCAGACGAACTTGGGATTGCCCAGAGTGTCATCTCCAGGCTTTGGCAACAATTCCAAGATGATGGTAATGTGAGTAGATGTTACAGCACAGGTCGCCACAGAGTTACAACGCCGAATGAGCACCGGTATTTGGCAGTTACTGCCAAAAGCAACAGGCGGAGCACCGCCTCAGACCTGTCTCGTCAGCTCTCTTCAGCCACTGGTACGACAATTTCAAGGCAGACCGTGTACAGACGCTTAGGGCAGATTGGTCTATATGAACTTATTGCAACTCACTGTCGCCTGCGGTTAGCCTGGAGTAGAGAGGATGCATTGTGGACACCGCAACAGTGGGCTTGTGTGATGTTTTTCGACGAGTCCAGGTTTAGCTTGCAGTCTGATTCTCGCCGGACTTTCATATGGAGAGCTCCAGATACCCGTTACCACCAAGAGAATATCATTGAACGACACCGTTCCGGTGGTGCAGGAGTGCTCGTTGGGGGTGGAATTATTCTGAGTTCCAGAACTGACCTGTATGTTCAAATTGGAACCATGACAAGCCCAATCTATCGGGACGTCATTCTGGAACAACGTGTATGTTTGTTTCGGAGCGCCATGGGCGCACAATTTGTATTGCAAAGTAGCAAAGTAGCGCATGATATGCAAATGATTAGAATTGCAAATCCGTAACGCATGCGTATGCTGAGCAGCGCCCTCTGAACGGCTGATGGATCCGAATAAATAGACGGCTGTAGCGAGGCGTGTATGGTTATCGGTGGTTATCTGCTAGTGGTAAACGTTAACTCAATCTGTACTTATGCCTCGTCGACGAAAGAGAGCGAGATTTGAACAACTTACAGAGTTTGAACGAGGGAGAATCATCGGCCTTCGTGAAGCTGGATTGTCGTATCGTGCAGTAGCCTCTCGTGTGCAGCGTAACAGCAGCACAGTGATGCGCGTTTGGAAGCAGTGGACGGACGAGTGTCGGACAACTCGGAAATCCGGGAGTGGACCCCGAAATGTGACGTCAGCTCGCGATGATAGACACCTGGTCCGCATGGCGCGGACGGACCGTACAGCTTCCTCTAGACAATTGGCAGCACTGTGGTCAATAGCTACAGGTGTTTCATTGTGTGCTTCATCAATTCGTAGACGTCTGCTGCAGTGTGGACTGCGCGCACGGACTCCTTTATACAGGATCCCCCTAACGCACGACCATCGCCGCCTGCGGCTACAATGGGCCAATCAGCATAGAGACTGGCGTGCTGATTGGCAGCATGTCGTGTTTTCTGACGAATCCCGCTTTAATTTGTGGTACCATGATGGCCGCATTCGTGTCAGACGCTATGCCGGTGAACGCCACCTTCCGGAGTGCATTATCGAACGCCACAGTGGACGAACACCCGGAGTTATGGTCTGGGGCGCCATAGCATATCATAGACGATCTCAATTGCTACGAATTGTGGGCAATCTGAACAGCAACCGGTATATCCGTGAAGTTCTACAGCCCGAAGCTGTTCCCTTCCTTCAAAGCTTGCCAGGCGCTGTATTTCAACAGGACAATGCCCGCCCTCATACTGCTCGGATTGTTAAATCCTTCTTTGCAGCGCAGCAGGTACAGCTTCTTCCTTGGCCTGCGTGTTCCCCGGATATGTCGCCAATTGAACATGTGTGGGATGTCATTGGTCGGCGTCTTGCTCGTGATCCTCGTCCTGTTGCGTCTGCAGACGAACTTTGGGTACGCGTACAAACGATATGGAATGCTCTTCCTCAGTCAGACATTCAAACTTTGTTTGACTCCATGCCAAGTCGTGTAGCAGCACTTATTGCGGCGCGTGGTGGCCACACAAAATACTGATTCTGATCTCTTGTTCTTGTTTGTTTGCTTTGAACATTTAATCATTTGTTTGTACCACTACCACTCAACTGTGTATTAAATTGCATTCAATTATGACGATTCCTTCTTGGTGTTGCAATTTTCACAAACGTGAGTGTATGAAAGATAATCTAAAATTGCCGTTATAATGAAATACAAAAATAATTTTATTGTAATTTACAGTATTTTCTAACTTTTCCTATTCTTTGTTTCCACTAATCTTAGATTACTCTGACAAAAATGGGTGATAAAATATAATGTTTATTGTCTTACATTTCATATTATTGTTCCTTTATCAAGGAATCACGATTATTAGAAAAATTCACGTGGGTGGAAAAAATATATACCCTATTATATATTACATGTCTAATGTAATAAATGATTTCGAATTCAAGTCTTTAATGTAAGATAAAAAGAAGCTAAAAATATCAAAGAAAATGTAAGAAAAAACAAAACTTGCAAAAAAGAAATTCTGAAAGCTTGCAGATTTTATATTGCACCAAAAAAGGCGTTTTTTTAATGTGTTTTGTATTACCTTTTTCTATTACATATGATGGTCTTCGCACTTAAACCACATAAAATTCAGTTCAACGGCAATATCACAAAATATTTAAAAACAGCAAAACAACATGACTTCAGAATTTCAGATACACAGTCTCGCGAGTTAATTAGATTAAGGTATAAACTGGATTCAATGCAGAGAAGCTGGTTGATTACGATCACCAGAGCATTTAGAACGGTTTCCAATGAAATTTTGTGTATTCTTGCCCACACTCCTCTTTTCTCTTTGTATTATAAATATTATTATAAAACATTTCTCTTGAGCTATGAGATTATAAATGAGATTAATATTGATAATGGCGTGATTGGAGGTCTAGCCCTCAAGAAGTATGACTTTGGTCACATCCATCCATGTAATTATAAAGGTATACCATTTGACAAAGATTTTCAAGGTAATGGTGGAATTAATATTTTTACAGATGGCTCAGGCTGTGGGAGTGGAATTGGCTGTGCCTTTATTGCATTTCTTATGGTGTCAAAATTCATAATTCGAAAGTTAAATTAACTGAAAATAATTCTGTGTACCAAGCCGAGGCTACTGCTGTTAGACAGGCACTATTATGGGTTACAGATACTTTAACAAGAGGACAGTGGATAAATTTATATTCAGATGCATTATCGGTGTTACGAAGCCTCCACAGTTCTGAGCCTAAGAATACTCTCATTGAAGAGATTAAGGGTATATATTTTGAAATTATAAAGAAGCACATTATAAAATTACATTGGGTGAGAGCTCATGCTGGTATCGAAGATAATGAGAGAGCGGATTTGCTGGCAAACGAAGCTGCCCTGGGGGATAGTCATTTAAAAGAGAATGTATTGTACTTAAGGAAAGTCATATTGAGACATATGAAAGAAGATATATGGAATACATGGAAAAGGCAATGGGAGTCTTCCGAAAGAAACTCAAATTATTTTAAAATATTAAAAATTGATAGAAAATGAACCTTATGAACAATAGTGATACTAATCAGATTATCAAAAATCACGGAAGATTCCTTGCCTATCTCAAGAGATTTAACCTCGAGGGTAGCGATTTAAGCATGGCTTCAGCAGACGTGGTGATGCACAACATTTTGTAGAAGAATGTGGAATGACGGAGGGTGCAAGGGCTAAATATGGAAGAATTAATATTCTAGATCTATATAATAAACAGAGAACTATGAATAAAATATCTAAAGAAATTATGATGGTAGTTAATAAAAATAAAGACTATATTGGAATTATGAACTGAAGAACTATTTTTAAATCAAGAGCTCTTGAAATTTGGAAGACGTACAGGATATGAAATATGAATATATGGCGAACCACACATTCTATGTTATATGTTTTATTGTGTTGTCTTTTCCTTAGTTTACTAATCAGTTATTTTTTTAAATTTTTCTTTTGTTTTGTTTTTGTGTTTGTCTGGGCAGCTCGCAACCCTCATACTTGTTTGTTTGGATTTTTTGGGGGAGGGGGTTTGCATTTTTGTTGGTTAAACGGGCCGGTCCCTCTTAAGGCATATGACCAGCTCTGCTGGCTAGGAGGGCTGGGGCCTCGCTCCTTATTCTCACATTCTCACACAGTCTCGCGAGCTGGAAATAAAAATGTTTGTTTCCGTACAGTGTTGCTATTGGTCGCTTTGAAATCGTTGAGTTTGTTCATAAAAAATTCGTAAAAATTTTACAAAATTTGAAATAAATAATAAAACAAATTCGAAATCCAAAATTTGGGTTTCCAAGTACCAATTTTCAGTTGGGGAAATACGTTATTCAAAGTTTGATGTCTCTAGGTACCGCTGTTTTTTCATAAGGCGAGACATATTCATATATTCATGCAGTTCTTCATTATATAGTTTCTTTAAATATAATATACAGGGCGACAATATTTGGTGTCAACAGTTTGAAAAGTGAACAAATGCAGAAAGTGAAACGACGCAAAATGCCGTTTGAGACTAATAGCCCTTTGGGTCTAACGACCCTTTCGGCTAATAAAAGAAGCAATATTATTTTTATTGTAATCTTTTATGCGCTGGCGGCAAAAATTAAGTTTTTCTTTTATTAAATAAAAGTGAAAGTACGATTTTTATGAACTTTTCTCTGCTAATTTCAGATATGTTTCTAAACCTTTTTATCACTCAACGGATTTGACTAATCTCACAAGGGAAATCAAAAGTAATGTTAAATACAAGTGAAAGCAATGTTTTACTACCCTCCCCGAAAAAGCAGTGCCAGTGATAGGAAAAAGAAACCTATTTCCACTTTTGTAATCCACACGAAGAAGAGCATAGGAATCCCTTTTAAACAGGAATAAGTTATGTGTTTAAAAAAACCACTACCGACTAACTTTATTTTCATTTGACAAGACTTTTATAACGTATATTTTATGCTTAGAAGTATATGCCAAATTTCTGCCACTAAAAGTGAAAAAAATTCAACTTCTTCTCAATCATTTAAAACGCATGATGCATACACAGAAATTTTACAACCAGATATGCGTTAACACCCTCAACATAAATTACCGGGGACTTGTACGACACGTGAGTATATCTTTTTTATCACATCCGATATAGGTAAAAGAGAACTCGATTCCATAACATGCACTTTCTTCGTGAATGTATGCACGTCGAGATCCATGATCATAACGGTGTAGAATTTTCTCGACGGAGACGAAATGTTCTAGGTATATCTGATCTCGAAGCACTTTCACATTCATATTTCATGAAATCAAGACTCTTGCTTCGTAAATATGTCCCTCATTTTACTTAAATATAAGTAGGCTATCATCATTCTTGCTGCAGCTTACCATAACCATAAACTTTAAAAATGGCTCCCTCATACTTTCACACAATTCTGTGATTTTCATGGCGGCGGAAAAGTGTTAACGTATAAAATAAGTTAAATGGCGCACAATCCTAGTCAAATTACTTTATGAAAATAGGAACAGCAGCCACTGAATGTGAGCACGATAACAACATAGATTTACCTTAAAGTAGTTGGAAACTGAAAGTTTGAATAAAAATGTATCTATTTTCATCATCTATTTTCATAACAGAAAGCGACATAGTGAGTTGGACGATAAAGGAAATATACGAGTTATTTTCAAGTTTTGTTACTGGTGTGGTGCTCTGGGAAATGTAGAGGGTAGGATATCTTTTTAGAAGCAGCTTTTATTGTATATCTATTCTTTCTGGTATACTTTATGCATGAAAAATGACTTAAAATGACATAAAGATAAATTTTCGTTGAAATCATGAATGCTGTTTTGGAGTAATATCAAACCATAAAATAATAAATAATGCATGTTTACGAAATGAGTGTAATACAACCAGTGCTAATATTTTAGGCATCCGGTGTTATAAATATACGATCGAAATATCTAACCTGTTATTTACACGGAAGAAAAGGATTCCCTGTAATAATAATTATCACCTGCTGTTTCTTGGTATAGGCATCAATCACATGCACTATGCAAGTGCTTTACGTTCACATCCCATGAGCAGTATACCACTTTTCGAAAATATTCGGAGCAACATTTCCCACAATGGTTTTTTTCAAATAATTTACAATACCTTATGTTATGTAATAATTCTTGTCTAAGTGTTTTTTTAACTGCGAAAATGGCTTTGTAAACTGTAGATTGAAAAAAAAAAGAATAGGATCTTTTCACTCTCTGTGCGCATTTTAATGACAGTGAAATTGTTTTCCCCTTCCTTGATGAAAACCTGATCACTGGGCGGTCACTAAAGGATACGATGTTTGATAAAGATTTGAAGGGAAAGTTAAGATTGTTTATGTGCAGGCGGCTACTTTTGTAAAATAGATTGTAAGATCTATCTCCGTTATTTCACATAAACTAACTGAGATCCTACAATGAACCTGGCGAATTCTTGCACAGGCGTGAATAAATTACCAGCACGGAAGAAGGATGAAAAATAACCCTTTATTTAATTCAAATGATTAACAGAAAGGCAGTCTTTGTGCTTTGCAAAAACACCGTCAACTAGTGGTGAAACTTAAACATAGGATATAAATCAATTGAAATCTAAAGTAGAATAGTGCTGGATTAGCACGTTAAATTACGCCTGACAGGTTCACTCACAAAAACCTACAGGCGTGACGATAATCCGAAATGGCCAAGAGACTTACTAACGTAACAGCGAGATAGCAACGAAACGTGCGCTGACAAGCTAAAACGTGCTCTGAATAAACTCAGAGATTCACCCGTTTAAATATTCACTTCACTTATTTTTAAATTTACATCCTGGCGATAAAATACTAGGGGAAGTTGAGGAGTTCAGGAAAGGTATCGAACTTAAAATAAATTTGTTATGCAAAATAAGGGAAACCCTACAAGGTCTTTAATGAAAACAGGCACGCGTTGCTTTATCTGTGATCCAAATAGAATATGTAGACTAAAGTTTTGTTCATCGTAGGAGACATTTTGTCGGGGGAGGGGTACGGTTTTTCGATTTTTTCCCACGAAGAGGAAAGTACCTTGAGGTTTTCATACGCTGTTAGTAAAGAAAGATACGCGATCTCTATTCAAATTTTTATGGAGTTATTATCGGCTGGGGTAAGGTTGTGGCAGATAGCAATTCTCCAATTAATTTGAAATGACTTTAATATGTTATTCGAGAGCGTAGGAAAATTTATTTAAAAAAATGAATAATTTTGTAGCTAGGATATGTGTTTATTTAGGAATATGTTTTTTGTCAACGACATATCTAGTTAATGAATTATAAATATCATTCATCGAACATTACATTCATCGAACCTGGGTTACTTCCTAATTACAGTACTAAAATGTTAAAATGTTCATTAGGCATTAAGATTAAAATATTAGTGGTTTAACAAATTTTCTATATGACTAAAATTTACTCTCAAAACTTACACATCGAGTGGATAGATAAAACGACATAGAACTGTACATGATTTAATTTTTACCTGTTTGTTATTGTCTAAGTACACTTAAAAATAATTAGCATTTCCAAATTTATTTAGTGTACTTTTTTAGATTAAATCAAACATTTCAAAATTACACGCATTGCTTTCCCGCACAATCGACTAATATCTTGACCACTTTTCGATGAGAATGCATATACTTTTAGAGCTTAGATTTAGACTTTTTGTTTTTCGTGCATCGTTGCATCTCCATATTAGTCGCTTAATTAATTGATTAAACCAAAGCACACAAAAAAACCTAAAGGAAGAAATGTTTACGTGAAGGACGATTCCTAACGCAAGCTGGCTTGTAATCATACTGAACACGAGGAAAGAATGAAACCTTCAGGCATCCAGTTCTCTCACCAGGATTTGAATCTGAGTCTAGTATCCAGTGGTCTTATCCACTCGTTCGTAGATAACCTTCTATTTAAATTTCATGCACACTCATGTAATAACCGCACTTTACAACGTACAGATATGTTACAAGAAAATGCTTTGAAAACTTGTGCAATCATTTCAAAATTTTCTCAGGCTGATAAATGACGAACGAAACAAATTAGTACAAAAATGACTGTTTCTCTTACAAAAAAAACAGTTTTCACGTACGTTTCCCTTTGTTTCAATAAATACTGAAGATAATTTAAGTCATCTCTTTGTCAAGAAAAACCAGAATGAAGAAAACACTTGTCAGTAAGCATTTCTAGTACATCAGATGCTTTTAGGAATCACTTTATCTATTAGTATCACCGACTTGTATAGAAGTCGGTGATAATAATATATAAAGTGATTCCTAAAAGCATCTAATATAATTGTAAAAGTCGGTGATAATAATAAAAGACTACTGTAGTTATCTTCATAGGCAGATCGTTCATAATGTGGGCTATTGATTAGGAGCGATGAGAGCAAAATCATTTGAAACTAACTACTGTTGGAAAAGAATCCTTAGAAGAGATCATGCTGAAATAATACAGATCTTAGGCTATAGAACCATAAGGTTTGGTTTTTATTTTTTTGAAGCAGGAAGAAACGTGGAAAAAAAGTGAAGTGCTGTCTCCGGTATTCGAGCCCTAAACATCTCAATTACACGTCGAGTATGCTTCCAGTTCAACCACGAAGGCTTGTGGAAAGGAAGGAGAAAATATCTTATAAGGCAATAAATTAGTTGTGAATTGGTTACGTAGCGTTGTTCACAATCACTGAATACCTAAAGTTAAAGAACTTCCATATCAAGTATCAGAGGACGATTAATCAAGCTCAGTTCAGTTCAGTTGAAGATGAGTGGAAGTTCCTGCTCTTTACCAGTGGTTAACAGGTTATAAATTTTCACCCTCTTTAATAACATAAACGGAGTAAGAACCCTGGAAAACTTAAGCGACTTTTCACTATGTCTTAGAAATTAAAACAGAGACTTGGAAAGGGTGCAAAAGACCCTTTATTAACTCAGGTAATTTAACAGAAGGCGCAGCTTATAGAACCAGCCCGACTGTAAATCAAAAATAACGAATTGAACTTAGTAAATTTGCAGTTAGCCAAAGGCTACACAGCCAGAAAACGCGCAAGTTGGCTCAGACCTAAATATTTGTTAGACGAAACACAATTTTAACTGTGTTAACAAATGTTACATTTTTGCCTTGAAAAACATTTCATAAATTCTTCGTAAATTCTTTCATGCATACTTTGTTAAAAATCCAAGCAATCAGTAAAGAGTAAAATACCAGAAACAGCTTTTAAATCGTATGCTAATTAAGAGGCTAATAAAAACATACGGCGAAAAATAACAGACAAGTAATAACAATGGAGAAAATTTATTATTAGTCCAAAGAGACAATTTGCGCAGAAGGACATTTTAATTTCGTTTTGACATTTTGAGTTGATTCACTACAAGCGTTGTTTCCTCTTTCAAATTATTGCCACCAAATATTATCGCCCTGTTTTATATTTAAAGAAATGAAATAATGAAGAATCTGCATAATGTATGTATCTTTTTCGCATTGTGATAAAACAACGATACCTACAGCCATCGAATTTTGAATAACGTAATCCTTCTATGAATATAGGCATCTGGAAACCCAAATTTAAAATTTGGAATTTGCTTTATTATCGATCTCATATCTTGTAACTTTAACGAATTTCTGACTAACCAGCTCAAGGATTTCAAAGCGAGCAATGGCAACGTTGTAGAGAAAAAACATTTTTATCTCGAGCGCGTGAGACTGTGTACCGGAAATTGTAAAGATATGCTCATTTTAAAATTATTTTGCGATATTGCTGTTGAACTGAATTTTATGGTTTAAGTGCGAAGAACATGATCTTTAATAAGTAAAGGTAACACACAAAATGTTAAAAAAAACGCCTCTTCGGACGTAATTGAAAATCTGAGACCCTTCAGATTTTTTTTATTATAATGCCCACTTTTAATATTCAACAAAATGTTCAACCAAATCTTTCATTCAACATAATGTAAAAGTCTCAGACACGAAATCCGTATTACCTCCGCTTCAATTCGAACCATATCGTATACGGTTGTAACACCTATCTACATCGTAAAATATGTTTGTTGCGATTAATCAATGAACCTTTACTTAATCTGCTGTCTACCTTAGGTATTTACAGACATTTGTGTATATATATTATTAAGCCTTATTAATCAGTTTTTTAAGTGATTAGAATTTTTTTTGTAAAACAAAGAAATAACAGCAAAGATAAAGAGAGTCATTTGAAAGAAATAACAAGTAAATTATGTAGCCATAACGATCGGCAAGATTTACATCACAATTCCTCAAAATTCTGAGCATCTTAGAGATTATTAGCCAATGCATATTGAGTTTCGATCAGTAATAAATAAAATAAGGAATCTTTGTTAGCTTGGATATAATTCCGTACCTAAACTCAAAAGGAAAAGTGAGCGAAAAGCTTTGAATATGATAATTTACAACAAGTGTTAATTGAAGTTTTAAAAACTATTCCTGTTTATTTTAGTAAGATATAACTTATTTAATTTTATATAATTTATAAGGTATTTTCTCTCTCCTTTGGTGGTGTAACGGTAGCATACTCGGCGCATATTCGAGAGCTCCAGGTCTGAGTCCAGGCAAGGACGTTGTACATTTTACCCATCTTCTGCTTCAAAAAGACCTAGTGATTCTACAGTGGCGCCCGAACTAAAAGATGGCGGACGATAATTTGTCATCAGCAGGATTTCGCGACTGGTTCCGCTAATCCCCAGTCAACTTTAAAACGGGAGAGGGTATATAAGGTATTTTCTCTCTCCTGCCAGCTGGCCTTCGTGGTGTAACGGTAGCACACTCGGCGCATACTCAAGAGATCCAGGTTTAAGTCCCAGTGAGGGTATTGCATATTTTCCACACCGCCTGCTTCAAAAACATCTAATGACTCTACAAATTGTTAGACTAATTAAAACCGATTTAATAAAAATGTTGTAATTATTCTCTAACATTCATGTAAAACTATAATTCGCTTAGTTTCGTTGAATGTTTCAAAACATGTTAGTGTAAAAATGCACGAACTTGTAACAGCAGACTTAGTGATATCATCATCAAATTTTCGAAACTTAAATTTATACAAAGAAAAAAATCGCGTTTAAAAATCGAAAAATCTTATTTCCACAAAGAAATAAGAAACTTTACTCATTTTTGTATTTCTTCTATAACAGGTGTCCAAAAAAATGCCCTAATACACTTTACTCAAAGTATTGATTAAAAGTTTCGATATTGGTAGATAATCTAAGTCTAAATAAATTGCAGGATTTTCCACGGCAGGGTTTTGAGTCACCCGCTTAAGCCGGGTTCTCCTGCAAAATCTCCCGATCCATTTTTTCCCCTTTTCTTTTCATTTCACTCGACCCTGCAAAAATGATCGAGTTACTTAGATAGGAGGTCCAAACACTAGGACAAGGATATGTAATTAATCCGTTTTTTTCCCCTATTTCTACTACCTCTAGAGTTACTGAGATAGAATAAAATAATACCGCCTCTGGAGCTAGAAATTTATTGGTTGCTCTGTTTCATTCAATGCTGCATTGATAGCTCACCACTAGTGCAATATCACTTCCTAAAATATACCGATATATAAGTACATAGGCATATGGGCAAAAATATAAATAAATAGAGTTATATACGCCATAGCTACTTATAAGTAAATAGCTTGAATGAAAGTTGAAATGTTGTGTAATATAATTATGCAAAAATATATAGAAATAAAAAATATCGGTAAATTGATATTATTATAAAGCTGTGTATCTAGTAGTTAAATATATAATATAGATAAATAGATAGGCGACGTTTGTAGGTAATAAATACAGATAAATTATTATATAGTTACATAAATTCAAATACATTTGATTGTAGGTATATATATATACAGAGAGAGAGATATATATAGATATAGATGTGTACACATATATAGATAAAATACATATATATAGAGAGAGAGATGTGTACATACATATAGACAAAAAAAAATATGCAATCGCGTCACTTAACAACATTCGTTGCAGAAATAATTCCTAAAATTAGTTTGTGATTTAGTAAAGATAGTTTAGTCTGTTCGTTTTGACTCTAAACTTTCATATCAAGCCCAAAATCCATTCTTAAGCTAAATTTTCATATTCTTATTAAATAAGAAACCAGTAACATAACATATAAAATGTTTACTTAAATACTTCATATGTTATGTTTGAATTTAAACGTTTCATATCTTTAAATTAATATTTCTTATGTTATTATTATTCCATTTTTGCTACTTATTTATGTAATTTTATTGGATAATCTTTCCGGTATATTTTATTATAAAAGAAAGTTACTTCATCAGCAATTTAAAAAACGCGGGTAATTTCATTATGCAATTTATACTGACAATGAAACTTCGTAAATATATCTGATAATGTTGTTTCCCTAAACGAATTATAACAAATGCTGAATTAATGAAAGTTTTCAAAGGTTCAAAGTTCCCACTTTATTGTAGTTATAATTCGGTTATGAATTTCTGAACGTAAGAAATAATTTTATGAATATGATTTTGCAATAAAGAAGCAAATTCTGAATACTCTCGCATGCTTAACATTAACTGTAAGATAGTTTTACTTCTTAGTACGGAGTAAAAAGGAAGTATTGTAATCGCAAAAAATTTCGGGTATCGTATTTCAATGACAAAATCCATTTTGACCGCTATCGAATGCAATTTAACGATGTTTTTGCGTGATATCTGTACGCAAGGACAGAATAAAGGACTCTTTTCCCCAAAAAAAAATTATAAAACTGATTTAAAATGGATTCTGAAGATATTTTTTCGTAGTACGGACGTATGTATGTATGTGTAATATAGTAATTATAATTTTACAGATGTAGAGAATATGCGTATAGTATTACTAAAACAAAACTGTTTGTCTACGTATTTTAGCAACTGAAAATATTATTCAAATATAGAAAACGTTTTTTAAGTGTCAAGACATTAGAACTGTATGGAATGCACACTATGCACAAAAAAATCTACTGGACCGATTTAAGAAATTTAATTTGATAAAATTTGACGAAATAATTTTATGAAAATTGATTGCACGTCTCGAGAGCGCGACTTAAAATATATATTTGATTTATTACAGCATTATTCTAACACAGGTATTCTGAGACAAACTCGAACTTTTTCAGAAGTGGCATACCGATTTTTTTCGATATTTCGATTCTACGAGTCAAATTATGCCTAAATATTAAGTTTTATAAAATTTGCTATAAGTTAGAGAGAAATTTAAAAATTTAACGTGGCATATTTTTTTCAGTTTGTGAAAAGAATAATTTACTTAGCGAACTTCTTAATTTATAGCAACCGATTTTCCTTTCCTTTTTTTCATTGCAGACAAGCGGAAAACATCTCATCGTTCATACTTTCAAACAATTTTAACAAATTGCGTAAACCACATTTGGCGTTATTATCGCTTATAACAAATATGCCAAATTTCAAAACGCGCCACTGTGTAAATTCACGTGTATCTTAGGAACTTTTGAACAAAAAACTCTAAATGCTTGTACGTGCGCCTAGAAGTACATCTACGTTATGGTGACGGCAAAATTTTTATACGTTATAATTCTAAAGTTTTTTCGAAAAATCTATAAAAATTACTGAAAAATACAAACTTTAAATCAGAAAATATCTGTGAAATTCATTTGGATTGAACTTAAATTTGGAATTCTGGAAGAAGAAATCAATTAACTTTAATAAAAAAAAAGAAATTAGTAAATATGTAACAAATTCAGTTAATACTGAGAAGCTAAAATTTTGAAAGGTAATTTTTTTAAAAACTACTAGGGCGATTTTTACTAAACTTGGCATTTTGCCATAACTTGAGTCATGGAATCGAAATATAAAGAAAAAATGATACGTCACTTCAGAACAAGTCTGATTTTGTGTCAAAATACCTGTGTTTGAATAATGCTTATGTAAATCTAATATGTAACCTAAATCGCGCTTTGGAAAAATGAAAAACACGAGTTGAATTTCAGTAATTGGCCCAAAAGAACAAGAGATATAGAACTGTTCCCCCCTTTTAGTGCATTGTGTACTTTCCTTTTGTTATTACAAAACAAAGCGTTTGTTATCTATTTCAAATAAAAGTGTCTTTAGCCATTATTAAAATAATATACAATATTTTAAAAGTAAACATTAATCAGTTAATTAATGGACGATTTCAAAGCCTTTGTTCATTATATATAAATAATGAAATTGCTTATAACTCACACGGTCTTCTAATATTCAATTTAATACGTTCAATCCAAAATCTATTTGACGAATTTTTTAAATAAGTACCGTTTCAGGTGAAATGATCTTCAAATTAATAGTTTTTTAAAATCAAATATAAACTTATGATTTTCTGTCTTCATCGGATAGTGTATCTTTCCTCTGTTGTCAGGAGATTGAGATCTGAGTTATGCTGATAGTGATTTCTTTACAGCAATATTTCTATCACAAAATCCTGTTTTATTAACTAACGTTGCGGTACTGCTACCAAGAAACTGTCCCAGGTATAATTATAATAAATTACAGTTTATACTAATACAAATTCGAATATACTATATTCGAATATAAAAATATCTTCAAATATAACAGGAAATATTTTATATTCTTTTCTCAAATCGAGTCTGTAAATTTTTGTATACGTTCTAAAGCAGAACGCTAATACTTTCATCAACCCATAGTGTATCACCCAGACAGTATAGTGGTTAGGGAAGCCTACTGCGGTACTAAAGGGCCTGGGTTCGAATTCTGAGGAACACATGGATGTTTCTAAATGTATTATTGTTTGTAACGACATTAGAACTGCATGGCATGTACACTGCACAAAAAAAGGACAGTTCTATATCTCCCGTTCTACTGGGCCGATTGATGAAATTGAAATTGTGTTTTCCATTTCTCGAAAGCGTGACAGGATGTATTTTAGATTTATATATAGCATTATTCTATCATAGGTATTTTGACACAAAATCGGACACTTTCTGAAATGATGTGCCAAATGTTTTTCATAATTCGAATCTACGACTCAAATTATGCCTAAATATTAAATTTTGTAAAATTTGGTGAAAAATTTACGGAGAAATTCAAACATTTACTTTGACGTATTTTTTTTCAGATTGCTTCAAGAAAAACTTACTTGATGAACTTCTTAATTTATAGCAAACTAATTTTCCTTTTTTTT
>KK121807.1:27367-64635 GCA_000611955.2 Stegodyphus mimosarum
GCACGAAATGACCTCTCGATGATGTCCCATAAATGTTCGATGGGATTCATGTCGGGCGATCTAGGTGGCCAGATCATTCGCTGGAATTGTCCAGAATGTTCTTCTAACCAATCGCGAACAATTGTGGCCCGGTGACATGGCGCATTGTCATCCATAAAAATCCCATCGTTGGTTGAGTACGTGAAGTCCATGAATGGCTGTAAGTGACCTCCAAGTAGCTGAAGGTATCCATTTCCAGTCAATGATCGGTTCAATTGCACCAGAGGATGAGTCCATGCCATGTAAAAACAGCCCAGACCATTATGGAACCACCACCAGCTTGAACAGTGCCTTGTTGACAACTTGGGTCCATGGCTTCGTGGGGTCTGCGCCACACTTGAACCTTACCATCATCTCTTACCAGCTGAAATAATGACTCATCTGACCAAGCCACTGTTTTCCATTCGTTTAGAGACCAACCGATATGCTCACGAGCCCACGAGAGTCGCTGCAGGCGATGTCGTGCTGTCAGTAAAGGCATTCGAGTCGGTCTTCTGCTGGCATAGCCCAAGGAAGACAAATGTCGCCGCACTGTCCTATCGGACACGTCCCTCGTACGTCCCTCATTGAGTTCTGCGGTTATTTGACGCAGTGTTGCTTGTCTGTGAACATTGACAACTCTACGCAGACGTCGCTGGTCTCGGTCGTTAAGTGCAGTTGGTCGGCCACTGCGCTGTCCATGGTGGGATGTTATGCCTGAAATTAGATACTCTCGGCACACTCTTGACACTGTGGATCTCGGAATGTTGAATTCCCTAACGCTATCCGAAATGGAATGACCCATGCATCTAGCTCCAACTACCATTCCGCGTTCAAAGTCTGTTAATTATAGTCGTGCGGCCATAATCACGTCAAAGCCTCTTCACATGAATAACGTGAACACAAATGAAAGCCCTGCCAAAGCACTTCGCATTTATACATTTTCTACGCGATACTACTGCCATCTGTATATTTGCATATTGCTATCCCATGACTTTTGTCACTTCAGTGTAATTTTCCTTTCTTTTTTTGCATTGCAGACGATCAGGAAAAAAATCATCGTTCGTACTTTAAACTAATTTTAACGAAGTGCGTAAACCACATTTGACGTTATTATCGCTCAAAAAAAAAGACGCCAAATTTCAGAACTCGCCAATATGTAATTTCATGTATATCTTAAAAATTTTGAATAAAAAAAACTTTAATTTTTTTTTGCAGGTGTGACTAGAAATAAATCTATTTTAAGAGGATGTTAAAATTTTTATAGTTTATAATACAACAAAAAAAATTAGAAATATTTCGAAAAATTTAAACAAAATATTTAAAAATACAAATTCTAAAAATAAATCGTAAAAAATGCGCGAATTATATACGGATTTAAGCCTAAATTTCGAATTCTAGGTTCGGGAATCAAGTAAAAGAAAAAAAAAGATATTAGTAAATATGTATCAAATGCAATTAACATATAGGAGCTAAAATTTTGAGAGCTCATTTTTTAAACTTACTAGTGCGATTTTTAACCCACGTTAGAATAATGCTATATATAAATCTAACATATATCATAATTCACACTTTCGAGACATGAAAAATGCAAGTTGAACTTCGTCAATCGGCTCAATAGAACGGAAGATATAGAGCTATCCTTTTTAATCCAAAGGGGCTTTGTCCATGAAGGACTATTGTTTTCGTTTTGCGATTTTACATTGATTCACTATAAATGTCCGATTTACTTTTCAAATTGTTGCCACCAAATGTTATCGCCCTGTATTATACTTAAAGAAATTAAATAATGAAGAATCTGCATAAATGTGTCTATATTTCTCCGAATGTGATAAAACAACGGTACCTAGAGCCATCCAATTTTGGATAATGTACGTTTCCACCTGAATCTGCGCATCTGGAAGAGGAAATTTGGAATTTGTTTTAGTATCTATTTCAAATTTTTAAACCTTTAACGAATGTTTGATGAACAAACTCAAACTATTTAAAAGCGAGCAATGGCAACACTCTACGGGGGAAAAAACCTTTTTATCTCCAGCTCGCGGAACTGTGTATCGGAAATTCTAAAGATATGCTCGTTTTAAAATTGTTTTACGATATTGCTGTTGAACTGAATTTTATGGTTTAAGTGAGAAGAACATGAGATTGCTGCGAATATAGGCATATTCCAGATGCCTATATTCGCAGCAAGATTACGGCACTCAAAATTCGATGGCTTTAGGTACAGTCGTTTTATCACAGTGCGAGAAACATACATACATTTATGCACATTCTTCATTGTTTAATTTCTTTAAATATAATACAGGGCTGCAATATTTTGTGGCAACATTTTGAAAAGTGATACAGACTTTTAATGTTTCCGACGCAAAATCGCAAAACGAAAACAATAGTCCTTCAGGGACAAAGCCCCTTTGGACTAAAAATAAATTATAACAAAAGGAAAGACTTTTATTATGATTACGTAAAACTTCAAAATTTTTATAGTAAATACATTTTTGAAAAGATGAAAATGAAATTCAAAATCAATATCGTTTGTTTAATGAGGAAAAATATTCTCACAAAAATAATCGGACACTTTTAGTAACAGCCAAAAATGACAAAAACTTACATTGCTCTTGCTTCATAATATTTTGTGGGATTATCTTTACACTTGATCACTTCATTTAATGTTTCGGGCATTGACTCTACGATTTGTTTTTGCTATTTTTGGACTTATTTTGTGCCATTCTTCTTGAATCACTGCTTTCACTGTTCTGCTGACGTTAAGATATGCTATGTTTTCAAATTTTTTATTCTAGTTCCTGCCAAATATGTTAAATGGGATTAAGATCCGCCGATTAGGGTGGTGCCTTAATGACTTCTGGACACTTACATAATAGACAAATTCTAAAATTTTGCGCGGTATGCTTTGGAACATTCTCCTGGTAACATTTGAAATTATTTTGTATATTAAGTTTTTACGCTGACTTTGTCAAATTTGACTTCCAAGATGTCAAAATACTTATGCTGATCCATAATACCATCTGTAAACTCTATACTATTAACACCGGAATATGCCATAGATAACCACACCATAGCTCCTCCTCCGCCGTGTTTAACACATTGTACCACGTTTTGCTACCGAAATTCGAAATTCTTCTTTTGAGTTTTCTCCACATCAGCACTCGTCCATCTAAGCCGAAGATGTTATATTTGCTTTCACCAGCAAACAACACTTTTGTCTTGTAGTCGAGTGTTGTTTTGTTTCTTCGATTTTGCGAATGTGAGCCAAAGTTTTCGGTTTTTATTACTGGCATAAAATTTTCTTCTTGCTACTCACTTATGATATCCTGCAGATCGCATTACTCTTTCTGAATTTAAACATATTCCATATAATTTGCGAAGTTACGCTACAAATTTATGAGCGTTCATTTTTGAATTCTTTTTAATATTCCTTAGAATAAAGCGTTTCATTCCATCAGGTAACTTAGATGGTTTTCTTTTATTTTGAATACGATTTTGTTTCCTATAACGCTTAATAATATCAAAAACTATAGAATTATAAGTAAATTGGAAATGTTTTAATAGCTGCGGGTTTCGAACGATGTTTCCTTTCTTGATCGAGCCTTTGTAAGAAAACGTTAAAATAATGAATATTTTCTAGAAAGAAAATTCGAATTATAAAAGCAAACGATTTTTAGATTTTTGCCTAGCTTCTTTGTTCAAACTAATTCCGTAAAATTTTGTTTTTTATTTACTACAGACGATTTTAATTAGAAATTACGAAAATGTCCGATTAATTCTGTAGTATATATATATATATATATATTTTTCATTTCAGCTAAAACATTATTTTTTAAATTTACTATTTATTTTTTTTTTCAAATTTGTTTAGTACAAAGAAAGAGCTAAGAAAATATGTATTCAAAGGAAAGTATTCTTTATTATTTTATTTCAAAGCTTTTCTCCTATTACTTAAAAAAGTCAAGAAATCAAAATGACCGATCATTTTTTGTGAGACACTGTAAGGTCATTCTTTGCAGCAACTGCGGCAGTGATTTCTTTTCCTAGACGGAGAGTATGTTGAAGCTTTCCTTTGTAAATAATCCGTGTTCAAATAATCCCAGTGAAAAAAATCAAGAAAATGCCCTCTAGGCTTATTAGACGTCACTTTATCCGAGAAAAACGTAAAGGCTTCTTTCTGCGCAAATAACGTTTGAAGCTGTACAATCGTTGGAAAGTGTAATGTAAACCAACGACTCGGCTAAAAGACATTTATCTGTAGAATAATAGGGCTGCAGCATGTTTAGATAGTTGTTGCTGTTCAGACATTTAAGTACCCGCTGCAGTGGTTTTGTAAATCTTTTATTGGGCATTTATTTTTGTTCATGTCTATTGTTAAAAAAAAATAGTTATAAAAAAAGAAAAATCTGAGAGTTCTCAGATTTTAAATTACATCTAAGGGGGCGTTTTTTAACATTTTGTGCCTTTATTTATTAAATATTATGTTCTGCGCACTTAAACTATAAAATTCAGTTCAAGAGCCATATCGCAAAATAGTTTTAAAATGAGCATATCTTTAGAATTTCCGATACACAGCCTTCCGCTCTAGAGATTAAAATGTTTTCTTCTGTACAACTTTGCCATTGCTCGTTTGAAATCGAGTTTATTAATCAAAAATTCGTTAAAGTTTTACAAAATATGAAGTCGATAATGAAACAAATTTCAAATTTGGGCTTCCAGACGTCCATATTTGGGAAGAAACGTTCAATATTCAAAATTTGATTGCGCTAGGTACCGTTGTTTTATCACAATGCGAAAAACATACATATATTTACGCAGATTCTTCATTATTTAGTTTCTTTATATATAATATCGGGCGATAATATTTGGTAGCAACCTTTTGAAAAGTGAAGCAACGCTTTTAGTAAATCGACGCAAAACGCCAAAATTAATAGTAAAGCGAAATTAATAGTCCTTCTGAATAAGTTGCCCCTTTGGACTAATTAAGAAACGAATTTATTCCAAATACTAAAATGACATATTTATAACTGACTTTATGTAATTTCACTTCCTTGTGTTATCTATGACAATGTGTAACATGCGTTTTAATTAATCTAAAGAAAGCTGTATTTCTAATGAAGATAGGTATTTCAGTGATTTTTAAATTCAATGCTTAGCATGCTTTGGTCTTTTCTAATTTTTTACAATTAATTAAAATTATTCTTCAAGAAATAAATTTTTTTGACAATCCTTTAAGAAAAGAAGAAGGAAATACAAAAGAAAAAGGGCAATTGAATATTAAAATTACCCAATCCAATAACTAATAATAAATAAAATCAAAATGCATTGTTAGAATATATGCATGTACGTATAAATTATGTTTAACTTTATAAGCAAAATCTACGATGCCAATAAACTGTTTCTAAAAAATATTCTTTCTTTTTGCTGGAAAGAAATATTATTTCAATTGTTTTGCTTGAGAAAAGGTAAATAAATATTCAGCATTTGAAACAAAAGAACAATTAAGAATGCAAAAACGAGAAATAATTAAAGCATTTCTACAAGCGCATATTCTACAACGAAGCTGTTTTATTGTTGCGCTGAATTTTCCTTACTTTCACTAATGGCAGAAATAATTAATTTTACTGAACTTTAATGGTCATTAAAAAATCCTTCATTTCATACTTATATTTCTTGGTAATTGTTTTCTTGGCAACGTTTTTGGAAACTACGTTGAAATGTTTGTGAATATTTAATCTACAAAGATTAATTGTTTGTCCAAGTTTTAAGCGTCCTTCTTAAACAGTTCAAGCACAAATAAAGTCTATTTTAAATTAATGAGAAAAGAATGCTTCATTTTATTGCATTAATTTTGTGCCTGTATAGTGTAACAGATTAAACCTTCATTATTTTCCTGAAAGCGGCATATTTAAAAATTAAGAGGAGAACACAATGTCGTAAATGAGCATAGTAGTTAAGCTTTTTGTTGCTCATAATTCTATTCATTAGCAGGAAAAGAGTATGTCTTTTCTTTCTGCATCACCCCTCTAAAAATATAACAGTCTCATCAGTTTAAAATCTAACCCGAAGTTTAACATAGGGGTATTCGGGGGAAGAGAGCGGAAAAATTCGATTTTTAATCCTGTGTCTAGCAGCTGCAAAACGTTCATCACAGATAATTTGTTTTTAAATTATACTTGATAGAATTTTTCAATAAATGATTCCATTAGATAGACTTGAAGATGCCTTATATCTGAGCCTATATTCATTAAAGAGAAAATTATGCCAGGAAATAGTTTTAGAAAATATTTCTTTCATGCATATGGTGTGCGTGAAGTGATAAATTCTGATATTAAATTTAAACTTAACTATTTATTCACAATGCCTTCGATATCCGTCTTAAATCACGCATTTAATAAGACTTTAAAAGGATGTTGAGAACAGTTGCTTTGCTCAATGTTATTTATTAATTCTAACAAAAATGCACATTTCAAAAATTGCATTACTAAGTATCTAAATACTTTATAATCACAAAGTATCTAGATCCCTAGCAATGCGGACATAAATTATTAAAAAAAATCTGAAAGGTTTCAGATTTTAATTACGTCCAAAGGGGCATTTATTTAACATTTTGTGTGTTACCTTTATTTATTAAATACCATGTTCTTCGCACTTAAACCATAAAATTCAGTTCAACAGCAATATCGCAAAATAATTTTAAATTCTGCATATCTTTAGAAATTTCGGTACACGCTCTCACGCGCTGGAGATAAAAATGTTTTTCTGTACAACGTTGGCATTGCTGGCTTTGAAATCTTTGAGTTTGTTAATGAAAAATTCGTTAACGTTTTAGAGAGTATTGTTACGAATTTCACATTTATTTGGCTATTTATTTAGAATTGCAATTAAAATTCCTTTTTATTTTCCCGTGCAACGCAGACGATTTTTGAAGAGAAAGCTACGTCAAAAAAAAATAAAATAAAATAAGCAGTAAATTGAAAATTGAAACGACGCAAAATGCCAAAACGAAGGTAATAGTCCTTCGGGATTCAAATCCCTTTGGACTAAGAAGGGGCGTAATACTGAGACATAAATTAGTAATTAAGCTACAATCTAGAAAAACATTTAAACTAATTAATAATTTTAAAATGCTATTTATAACAACGAAGAAAAATATTAAAATGGGATTAAAAATATTAAAATGCTGCTTATAAAGAGTTATTTTTAATAAAGCAAAGAACTAAGAATGAAAATTTTAATAGAACACATTACGAGCATGAGTAAAGCAAAACTGACTCAAAATTAATGTGTGTTTGCCTTTAAAACTAAGATCAAAACGCGAAAGTTTGTGTAGAAGTTACATAAATACTGAAAGAATCTTCTTCCGAGAAATCGGCCAAATAATTGCGCAATAAATAGTTTCATTCCGTATAAGAGGTCATTAATGGAAAAAAATCTTGGTAACTGGAATAACTAATCGATTATCCTCAGAAGCTATCGATACATATAGACACATAGAAAGACTATTATCTTCCATTGAAGGCCTAAAACTAAAGTTTAAAATGCAAGGTGTTGTTCTTGTAATTAATCTCACTTCTCTGAACTCATCCGAAGAATCTTACGAAATTCATCATGGCAAGGACTACAAGATTACTCTTGTCGTCGGCAAGAGCCATGGACATCATATAGGTGACAAAACGATTTTGCCCAGTTTCACCGCAGTTTTGAGGGAGGTCACCTTGGTGAGTGAGTCCGAGGGACTGGTCTCCCATCCCTGTTCCCTGCCACCAAACCACACGAAAGGACTTTTGGCTGGCCATATATTTAGATTGCCTCCATACCGCAAAGACTCTATACATTTACAAACACCCGTGCCTTCTCCGAGATTCGAATCCGCTTCCTTCGGTTCGGTAACCAGAGTCACTAACCACTATACCGTTTGGGCAACTAAAATGCAGTTAAAATGCTTAACCAGGTTCACAAAGCACGCATTTAGATGATGTAATAGGTCTTGATTGTAAAATTAAAGAAGTGCGAATACAAACTAATTTCTACGGCTATCATGGCCAATTTCACCTCTAGGTTAACTGCACGAAACCCAAAATACAAGGAGCTCCTTCTTCCTTGTTCAGAAAAAAAAAAGATCAATTTCTAAATCATTTAGGTATTTTAATACTAGAAAAATATCATTTTAATATTATAAATAAGGGTGCTATGAAAGATTTCATGGAGACTACATCTCTCAGACTCATCCATGAAAGGACTGGTACTTCCGATAACCAATAGTGAAAATCACCAGTAGTTATGATCTATAAAGTTGTAGAGTCATTACGTTTTTCTCGAGCCAGGAGACGTGAAAAATGTGCAATGGCCTTCCCGGGACTTGAACTCTGGACCTCTCAAATATGCGTTCAGATGCTTCCAATTACACCACGAAGGCATGCGGAAAGGAGGACGAAAATACCCTATAAAGTAATCACCCATATATATATATATATATATAACAATTTTTTTAAACAAAACACAATCATGCCTAAATTTTTTCTCACATTAAGCTGCTGAAAAATCATCAGTAAAGACATAAAGTAAGAAATTTAAAGTAAGAAACTAATTTCTCACAAAGACCAAAAACTGAAATTCAAAAGTAATGAATTTCAAATAATCCTATAAATGCAATAAAGAATTTAATAAATGTTAAAACCAAAACTTTTCAAGCAAGCAACACACCAATTTAAAACATCAACGAAATTTAAAGAAAAACTAAAAAATAGAAGAGGAATTTAGTGAACTTCAATGCCACTTCGTCAGGAGGAGGAACATTGAAATTTCTCTTCCACAAAAATCCTTGCTTTTCTGTACCCAGAATTATCCGATGAATCACTTCAATGTATTTTAGTTATAATAGTTCAGCCGAAAATTCTGTCCTTCCCCAAAGCAACAGAAAAACAAAGTAAATTCTAATTAGAATCTTCTACCTTAAATAAAGAGAATTGTATTTAAAGAACTGAAAACGAAAGTGGAATAATAAATTACTTTTGTGAAAAATTCAAATCAAAATTTTACCTTTAAATAAAGATCACTATATATACAAATTTTTGTCACTTAAATATAAATACCAAAAAATGTAGCTAGTAAAGATGCCAATTTACCACGATTTACAAATTTACAGAGATAAAAATTCTCGTGTCTTTTGTCTCATTGTTATACACGTTTCTTAAACTGTGAAGAAATTTAGGAAGCTTATGTTTCGAATAAAATGGTAAACCCTGCGACCAATGAGAAAGAACCCACTAAATTATTCAAATGGGATTTTCTTAATCTGAGTATTTTCAGCATTTTGAACACGTTTTAAAATTTTCAAATCGTATTTGTCTAATATTGTGTACCCAAGGCTCAATAATACCAAACATTAGCATCAGGTAAGTGTAGTTCCATTTTTAAAATGTAAATAATTGATATTGTTATGGATTTCGTATTTATGAGACCGATAGCCCCGTAAGTTCTTCCAACTATTTTTTCTTTATTAAGAATAAAATCCTCCCTTGCATACGGCCCTGATGTATTACCAGAAAAACATATACATCTTGAATTTTTAGCAAACTGATTGCATGAGATGTGTATTAAACATTTGTTAAAACATAATTTATATCCCCCTTCTTAACCACCACCATAACTACATAAAACATTATATAAAAATTCTACAATGATATAAATAACTCCATGCTATTTCTGATGAGTCAAAATTTTTTAAACATTTTCTTACTTGATAATTTGAGTGATTCTTTTTCTGAAATTTTGAAATGTTATGATACTTTAGATAATCTTCTGAGAAAATGTGTCAGCAGTCATATCGCAGCCATTTAACTTGTTATATATATAAAAAAATTGTAATGAAATAAGCAGTATTCCTTAATGCAAATATTACTTATCCTAATAAATAAATTAACCAACTTCCCTTTGCAAACTCTTAACAACACAAATGGTATAAACAGATTAAAAGCTTTATTTCCTAAAAAAATCATGCAAAACATTTTTATAATTAAAATTATATATAATTAAATCATAATATAAAAAATTACAATGAAATAAGTAATATCCCTTAATATAAATATCAATTATCCTAATAAATTAATTAAACAATTTACCTTGGCAAAAAGAAACAATTTTTCAATTTCTTAAACTTTTCAATTTCTTAAAATAAGTGACATAAGAAATAGGATGAAAAACGCTGCCAAACCCACATTTCTAAAAGAATGAAACTATTCAAAATAATGGGATCTCATCAAAAAGCTATCAACAGCAATAAGAATGAAAAATTGTTGCCAAAATCATATTTTAAAATATATAAGGTGTGAGAAGTGTATTCGGAAGCTTCATTTAAAAATTTTTTTAAAAATACAAAATATTATTATTTTTCCAAAATTCTTTTTGTAAACGGATTCGGAAGGATTAAAGTTTAACATGTCCGAAAATGGTAGGAAAATAAACAGTACACTTTTAAAATAAACTTTAAAAATATTTCCGTTGCAAAGGTGTTAAGCTCACTTTGCTAAATAAATTCGCATTTAATCGATTTATTGAAATACGAAATTTATTTTAAGTTCGTAAAATAGCCAAGTGCCAGCGTTTCAAGACGATGTGAAAATGAAATGTATAGAGTAATATCTCGCTTTCCTATACCATATTATGTCTGAAAATTACGCAGTTTCTTCAAAAAAGCATAAAATAAAAATAATCTAATTCGAATTTCGAAAAAATCGCTTCGAGATGCACTGGCTCATGCCTCGAAATTTGGCACTTATGTACCAAATTTCGTAGCCTTGGGTCTATTAGCTTACGCGCAGCACGAACGAAAGACACATACACAGACAGACTCTTTCGTTTATTATATGTAGAGATTGTAATTAAAATTGTTTTATTTTCTCGTGCAACGCAGACGATTTTTGAAGATAAAGCTACGTCGGAAAAGTAAAAATTAAAGAGTGCGTGCATTTAATATTTAATAAATAAATATCTAGTAATTGCTGTTGCCATCCACAAAAATCGAGAAAATTGGTTCTACGAGAATGTTCTAGTAAATAATTAAAAAGCTTATAAAAGCCGAATTAAAACATCTCAGCTCAGTTCTACATACTTAGGAGTGACACTCAATAATAAGCTAACTTGGAAAGACCATATTAACCGTGTCAGAAACAAAGCATTAAGTGTAATTACTTGCCTACTCCCACTTATTGGAAGAAATTCAAGCTTAAGCTTAGGAAAGAAAAGGCATTTATATATTGCCATCATAAGGCACATTTTCTCCTATGCTTCGTCGGCCTGGGCCGCTAACTCTAAAAAAGGTGTTGAAAAACTTCAGATTACGCAAAACAAAGTCTTAAGACTTATCACAAATGCCCATTTCTACGTATCTAATGAGACCTTACACAGAGACCTGAGGATTGAATATGTAAATCATTATTTACATAGAATGAATGCCAACTTCTTTAAATCTGCCTTATTATGTAAACATCTTCAACATTTCCATGTTGCCTTAGATGCCTTAGATGAGGCATCTAAGGCAACATAGCCTTAGATGAGGATTACTACATCAGGCCATATACGGCTCACTTACTAAGGCATCTGAATTTCCCAACTTAGTACATCTAAGGCAACATAGCCTTAGATGAGGATTACTACATCAGGCTATATACGGCTCACTTACTAAGGCATCTGAATTTCCCAACTTAGTAGTTGTTAGAGCATTGCTTCAACTTGTACATATGTAAATAGGCTTTCGTTATTTATCCAAGTTATCATATTTAATCAAGAATTTCAATTTTTATTATCATTTTGTATGTTATATTTCATGTATTAATTCAATATTTGTATTGTATTGTATTGTATTGTATTGTACTGTATAACTAAAGTTTAATAAATTGTGTTACTTTCATGTGCACTGGTTAGGGCGCAGACATGTACTAACGCGGCTCTGCCGCAGTCAGGATTTTAGTTAGGACTTCTCTCTACATTGCAGGACTTTGGTTTATTGCAACCTTACGGTGCAAACAGCATCTCCTTCATACCACATATTTGGTTTTATTTAATTTAAGGAAATTGCACGTCAGGGGCTCTATGCAATTCCTCAATGAGCTGGATAAGTTGCCCATAATTGGCAATATCCCAGCAATAGTTGTCCAGACTAGACTAGACTCAGCTCAGTTGCTGTTGTTTTGAGCCAACTGTGTGTTTACTTAATGCTGTAGCAAATTCGATGTGAGATAGAATTAGTTTCTCTGTTTTTAATTGAGTTCTGTTTAACGTTTGAGATATTGTGATATTGTACGAAGGAAGGAAAGGAAGTATTTTAGCCGTTTGTTTTATTTCTTGTGAAAAGAATAAATCTTATTAACTTTTTATCAACTTGTGCATTCAATCCATTACGAAACCGTACGCAGGCAACAATATTTTCTCATGAAGCTTTTTATTTAGGAGTAACAGAATAGAGCGGGTATGTACTGGAACACGTATCTCTTTCGAGGATGATTTCTGTTATTTTATTAAACCTTAAGAGAAAACAGTCTTTTTACGGGAGTATAAAGTATCAGTATTTACCTTTGGTTCGCAGTAAAATATCGTTTAGGCTTAAGGAATACACCATGTAATGTCATGCTATGATACCGGAAGACAAATTTTTGAAAAACTACAGGATATTTTCGCTTACGTAGGGTGTAAACATATTCTACTTTTTTTTTTGTGTGTGTGTGTGTGTGTGTGTGTGTCTGGTACCTAAATACCCTGGAATTAATGCTTCGTGAAATGTAATCCAATTTTTTCTGTTTATCACTTAATACTGCAGACATAACACAATAGAATATATTATGTGATTTTTCATGGCTTCCGCTTAACTTTTGACTGGTCAGTTTATTGACGTTTATCAGATTTAATGTTCATGCACCAAATTACATTTATTGATTATCAAAAAATTATCGATTATTAAAAAGTGGAGTTTTTCTGGTAGGCTAGTGGGTTTCAAATTTCGAAAATCAAAAAATGATTCAACTGAGAGTCAATTGAGTACATTTTCTCGGACTAGGAAATTAAGTTCTTAAAGCACAAACATAAGCATATCACCTATACATTTCCAAAGTTTCGTGATCTCCACTGGGAGTAAACACATATTATAATATTTTCAAGCATATTTATTTCCTTTAAACTCCTCTTGTCTCCACAAATCCACCACCAGACTCTCTCTTTTATTGTTTAAAATTTTTATTTCAGTATATAATAGGAAATTTTCAGCTTAAAGTAGAAAAGTCCACTTTAATCAGAATGTGAAGTTCATATGCCTGAGAATACGCATTCAAAAGTCATTTTAAACAGGTGATAGTTTTATTTTTTTAGACCAAAGGGGCAATTTGCGCAGAAGACTATAAATTTCGTTTTGAGATTTTGAGTCGATTCACTAAACGTGTTGTTTCATTTTTCAAATTGTTGCCACCAAATATTATCGACCTGTATTATATTTAAAGAAACTAAATAATGAAGAATGTGCATAAATGTATGCATGTTTCTCGCATTGTGATAAAACAATGGTACCTAGAACCACCCAATTTTGAATATTGATCGTTTCCACCCGAATCTGTGGCATCTGGAAGCCGAAATTTGGAATTTGTTTTATTATCGATTTCATATTTTATAACACTTAACGAATTTTTGATTAACAAACTCAAGTATTTTAAAGCAAGCAATGGCAAGGTTGTACAGAAAAAAATATTTTTACCTCCAGCGCGTGAGACTGTGTATCGGAAATTCTAAAGATATGCTCATTTTAAAATTATTTTGCGATATTGCTCTTGAACTGAATTTTATAGTTTAAGTATTAAGAACGTGATATTTAATAAATAAAAGTAACACACAAAAGGTTTAAAAAACGCCCTTTTGGTCGTGATTTAAAATCTGAAACCTTTCCGGGGCTTTTTTTTCCTTTTTTTCAAGATTATAAACTTATACGCATGATTTGAAAATAAAAATGATTATGAACTGAAATCGTTTTTATTTGTTTATTTCAAACTGCTCAGTGACGAACGGACTGTTTCAGGACGGTGTATTTTGATACGTGAGTTCATAAAGCTGAAAAATAGCTGTATTTGTTAACAATATAACAGGTTTCGTACGAAAAGTCTTATATATCCCTATAAATATCTTTTTCCTGTGCAGGCAGCCTCGAAAGCGTAGCGGTAATAAATAAAATAAACTTTAAAATTGATATAATACTTAATAAATAACCTAACTTTAAATAACCTTTTCTCGTATTCCTAATGTCAGTTTTAAAATTTGTTCTCGTGTTTTTCTAAATGAAAAGCTTCAAATCAAGAGTAAAAATTATGATTAAACACAACTGCTTGCAGTATATTAAATCTCAGATTTAGAATTTAAAACTTTCTCCTCCCGACTACGCAAAGGTGTATTATTGTGTTTCTAAGGCGATGGGTTATAATTAAATTGTGGATTTCTGAAATCTACTTTATTATATCTCGAGAAGCTTATTTCTTCCAACGACCATAATGGAGTTTTAGCTGCGCCACATGGACGACAGTGTCAAATAAACAGGGGAGGGTGAAGATAATTTATTCCATGATGAAAATTAAATGTGAAGGCTAGAATAAAGTCTGCAGTTGCATGCTGCAGTGCGCTTTAAAGGAATTTTAGCACTGTGGTGCCATCTACTGGCGAATTTGAAAACATTCTATCGATTTACCAATGGTATTCCTTATATTGGCTTTCTGCTTGACGAGAATCTTATCTACGTTTTAATTTTGCATAATTTAAAAACATATAATGATTTCTCAAGTGTTATTATGCTCTCATGACTATGCTCAAAATGGTTTATCAGTTTTCGTCATGTATTGCTTTACAGTTGCTTTTCTGCTATCTCAGAAATATTCGAATTATTATTATAGGTTATCCTAAAATCTCTTCAGGGATCTTAATTTACGTATATTATGCAATTTGCTGAAATTTTCACATTCTTTTTTGTCTAGAATAAAATATTTTGATGAACAAAGTACTTTATATGATAAATTTACATTATAAAAGCATTTTTTTCAGTGTTACGAGTGCGAACAATAAAACGAAATTAAATATAAATTTTATACTTGCTTTATTGAAACTCCATAAAATACCCTTTTTATGAAATTACATATTTAATTTTAATTTCATTATATGAAGCTTAATTATTTTGCTTTAAATTTTGTGCACACTTTAAAATATATGATTTTAAAATATGCGTTATATGCAAGTAGGAAGAAACATATGAATTAAATAAATAGCTAGGCAGAATAGCGTAAACTTATTATTGTTATGGCACAAAGATCACATAGATTAAAAAATGCCACCATATTTATAAATCCAAATTAAATATATATTTTATGAGGTTAAATCAAAACTAGTGGCAACACATATTTCTGAAAAGGCCGCTATAAATACGAACACTTACAATCCATGGATGTAATCGCATGTTATGTTTAGCACCTTCTGCTAAATTGCTGGAAGGCATCATACGCCGTTAGCACGTCTATTTATACTGGTGTCCCATAGCGGCTGCACTAAAGCACGGGTAACATCTGTAGTGGTCCAATGGATATCTTGCAATGGTTCTTTCATTCTGAGAAAGAGATTATAGTCACACAAACTCACATCTGGCTAGTACTGCGGTTGATCCATTACCTGCCATTGCCATCGTGGCAGGAGATCTGTGAGAGCTCTCGCATTATGACTCCTCGCATTGTCCTGGAGGAAGGTCCTATAACTATCTTATCTCCTATAACTGTCCTATCTTGTCTTCGCTTTCTGAGTACGTACTGGACCCAGATAATATTGAGGTGAGGAATCCCATGATCCTGTATAATACAAGCGCAGCGTCAAAATGCGAGCGTTGTCACGGACCTCCAACGACGGTGGCGATGGAAAGTATTTCGATTTCCGCCATACATATCCGTTGCGTGTATATATGATTGTGATCTCATTGCCAAAATGAAAGAACCGCTGCGAAAAATTAATTCCAAAGTTATAGTAAATACATTTCAGCAGACAGGAGGTTACCTGTGATGTAAGACAGTAGCTATGAAGCAACAACAGAAATGGTCATGCTGATGGTAAACGATGCCTTCCAGTAATTCCGCAGAAAGTGATAGATACAGAACGCCAGAGACAAAGTCCCTTCCTAGTATAGTTAGAAACTTGCCTTCAGGAATTACGTTCGAACTCCGGAGACCATCAGGCGCAGCCCCCATGCTCCCCTCCCGCCTTTATACAAAGCCTATGAGTAATTGAAAGCTCAGACAAATTTGTTCAAAGACAGGCCCCAGACACCCCTCCGGGAGGAGCAAAAAAGTTCGAAAGGGCTCTCTGTACTCTGTCAGTCCACCCCCAGGCACAGGACAGAATGGAGCCAAACCCCCAAAGAAAGTCTGTGTTGAACTACCTGTGTTGAAGCCTCACAGCCAAGGGGCACACAGAACAGTACCACATGGTGCCTGCCGAGTCTGAACCTACTACCATATAAACGATGGTTCTAGTCACTGTGAAGACTGATTATATATGCCCAATGTCGAGACTGCAGATCCCAGCCAGTAGCTTCCCAGGAGTTCTCCTTAGTCATCCCCCTGGTGCCAATGATCGATACAGCAGGCGATTATAATGAGGTGTTGTAACAGTTTGTAATGAAGTCTTTCAGGAAATATCAGTATCTTGCCACTACTGTGTATCCAACCTTTGAATTACTTTAATTAATTTTCACATTATTCCCTTAACACTTACTTGAAAATATATGCTACTCGATTTTAACTCACTTAAAATGCAAAGCTAAAATCAAAATTCTAACTTCAATTTCAATAGTTCCTTAACTCTTCACTGTAATTTGGTTATTTCTCCTTTTCGGTCTAAAAATAGAAGCTGCTTATGATAAACCTGTTTGGACTGCGTCACTTCCAAATTAAGCCCTGTCATATGACTTTTACATAACCCTGGTAATGTTTTGTGAGCTGAAAAATCAACCAGCTAATAATAGTTTTAGAGCGCTATTAATCAGACAGTGAAATGATATCGAAATCGAATCTATTTCACTCTGAATTAGGATTTCATCCTGAACACTTCACACTTGCCCTCTGCTTCTCAACTTAGCTAGACTCTTCCTTGCTATCTTCCAAACTGTAAAAAGCTCTTAAACAAGGCCGCGTTTTTCCGTAAGTTTATTTATGATCATTTATTGAAGTGGTTTTCAAAATCAATCGTTGTTATATAATTCTAAAGTGAGGCAAATGAAGCCTCACGTAACGATAAAAGTAAAACTGAGATTTCTATCCAAAAAAAATTAATTCCAAACTTTGAATAATAAATAAGCCATACTAAGTTCCACTGCTTGTAAATACTGTATGCAGTTTTGCCATTCTCATTCTAACACCTGCAAGTAGCGCAATCTTTTGTAATGCTAACATGTAGTTCGCTGTATTGCAGTGCTAACATATAGCACTTTCAATGCATTTGTAAACACTAAACATGTCAAATGCACTCTGCAGTTATCCAATAACGAACGAGCCTCTTGCAATAGTTTAGTTAATTTATGTTTTCCCTTAAAATAATGCTACGTCAAATGTTAAGAATTATATCAAACGGCTCCCTCTTAATAGCACCAATTCTCTCATCATCTGCCATTACCTTCTACACTATCACCTAACTTAGTATTACATAAAACACGCATTATAAAATACTAGCATAATTTTTTTTTTTTTTTTTTTTTTATTTAAAAGCGTAATTATTCCAAGAGTTTTCGCGCAATATGCTGTTAAAAATCGATCAGTATTGATAAAAATTAATACATTTGGAACCAATTTTGCATAAAGACCCATTAGAAGTGAAATTCAATACCAATAAATTTCAAAATATGCTATAAATACGCAAAATAAGAATTAAATAAATGTGAAGCAAAAACCTAAAAATTATAAAAACATAAAAAAGTGGAAAAGAAGAGGAATTCAATCAAATCTGACGAAACGTTACCAAGAGGAGGATACCTCAGACTCAGTTACAGTCCCCCTTCCACTTAAAAACCACTGTGTTTCTGTATCCAAAATTAGCTGATGAACTATTCTAAAGTATTTAATTATAACAATTCATCTGATAATTTTGAAGTGCTCCCCGAGGCAGGGTAAAAATTCCAATGTCAAATCAAGCAAAAGAATTAAGTTAGGCATTTTTTACTAAATTTAAAATTGAAATGAAATAGAAGTACAAAAATTAAAATACAAGAAATAATAAACCGAGAACATGAATTTAAAACTACTAAGAGGACGAAGAAGCAATCCGGTAATAAAAAATACATATTCAAATAAAAAACAAATTCCAAATTTGAATAAAATGAATAATTAAGTATATTTTTTTTACATAATGTAAGACTAAAACTGGAAAAAATGAAATTAAAATGTAGAAATACAAAATCTACTAGAAATTAAAGGAAAAATCAAACTACAAATTGTGAACAGAAACGTTAGATTCAAAACTGACGCTAAAGGTTGCGAGTTTGGCTTGGCGAAACAAATTGGCGAAGACGAGTTAGAAATCCCCTAAAAGGTGAATTTAATGCTTTTAAGAATTTTTTTAATTTTTTATAACAGGAATGTGGGAAAGAAAGTAAGAAAATGAAGAAAAGAAACAAAGGTTAGAAAAGTTAAAAAGTCCAAGCCGTCGTGGGCTTGTCGACTATAAAAGAAAGGTTTTATAGTTCTCCTTTTTATATATATTTTTTTCTATTTGTGTATAGTTTTCTTGAATTTGTTGTTACTAACATACGGCCTACTATATTCCAGTCGTCACGATTAAATTCAGGTGTCGGCGACTGTAATATATTTTATGTTAATTGACTCATTTTTTATGATTTGGATCTATAACTTCTGTTTTTCTTTAGCCGACACCAGGATGAAAATGAGATTAAAACCTATTTAAGTCGAGGTTTTTAAATGCTATAGATGTAGGCTTTTGGCAACGATTTTTCACAATTTCAATTCTATCACTCTGTTGTGGAATTAATAATCCAACATTGGTCATTTGCTAGCCGAAATTAAATTGCAAAGTTTTAGGCAAAACTGTGCAGGCTTAGTCTACGAATTAGAATGTATTTTGAACTTTCTGTTAAATACACGCAGATTTCAAGCCGTTATAGTAGTTAGTGACGCCGACTGCCGTACCGAAGGGCCCAGTTTCGAATCTTGGAAAAGGAATGAATGTTTGTAAGCGTATAGTGTCCATGCCTAAGGGAACATTTAAAATACATTGTGATCTAAAAGTCCTTTCAAGAGGTTGGTGGCAGAGAAAGAAGGGCGGAGACTCTCGAACTACCTCCTGGGGTTGTTCTTCAAAATTGTGGCGGAATGCCACAATCAATGCAACCGGAAATAAGCCTGTACGGCCAATGGTAATTTCTTGTGGTCCTCTTTCTCCTACCTGTACGTGTGTAACATACATAAGTGTTAGAGACTGATTTTACGCACAAGCTATGCTTTCGATAAAATTCAATTAATGTTAATTTCGACAATTCCTATGAAGGTCTTAACTTATCTTGGTTGCAGAGTGATAACTTGCTTGCTAATCCAATAGGTCTGAAGGACATTTATATTTGTACTAGCGGAAGTACCCGATGCCAGTTAAGTTAGATTGACAGTAATGCATCTAGCAGCAGAGAGAACGATACCGCTGTAATCCTTCTCTAATGACCATGCAAAAAAGAGGATTCATAGTCATAAGTTTTTCAGTTTGATGCGATATGGAACCCACATAAAAAATTTCCATAGAAAAATAACCTAATTCTCCCTCATTATATCAGCAACAATGGCACGCAGTTTTAAATGGTCTTCGTCTTTCTAATCAAATGGTCGTAAAAACTCAAGTTTCAGCCAATATTTCACCTATATTCAGTTTTTGTCGATTAAGTGTGGCAAAAAATTTATCATGATCGATCAGAAATCAATAACGTGAACAAACAGACATTCTTCTTTATAAGTATAGATTTTGTAAAACTTACAAATATTTGATTAACAAACCCTACGATTTGAAACCGAAAACCGAGCATTTGCAACAGGTTTCAAAATTAAGCATTTGTATCTCCAACTGTTGCCACTCGGAAAAATGAGTGCAAAAATTAGCGCTTTCAGAGTTTTTAATTAATACGTCGGCTGATTAAAGTCGTACGAAGATGGGAATAGTTGAAATGGCTTCCCACGAATTTTTGGAATTGGGAATAACGTATTTAATGTCCGACAATGCTATTTTTATATCATCGCAAGACTTAAAATTTTTTTACTAATGAACTCTAGGATTTGAAAGCGAGCAGAGGCAATAACTTTTGAAATAAAGCAGATTTTCATATCCAGCTTGCGAGATTGTTACCGCTCCGAAAAATTAGGGCAAAAATGATCGTTCTTCCGAGATTTTAATTAATATCTCTGATTTTTAACTACTTTTTTTTTTGGAAAAAAAAGTGGACGTCGACCCTTTCCAGGACGCAGAAAAGAATTGTAGAACGTTTGGTGACGATAACTATAGAGTTGCTGAATTATTAGAGGACAAACACACAGACTTTCTTCTTTATAGAATAGATTACATGGTTAGGACCGTACAATGTTACAAGCATCCTTTTTGGTTAACAGGAAGTGAATACAGACTTATAACAACTGAGTGCCATTTGTACCCCTAACTAAAGAGTTTTATGCACTGTGAATATTTCTTTTTTTGTGTTCAAAGAACTTCATTCGTTGTAGGCTAACTTCTAATTAGAAACCCTTAATGATCTCAATGTAAAGTATTTTCCGTTAGTGAATATTCAAGTCAAATTCGTTAACAGAAATCTAAGGCATTAATAATCCTTTCAATGATTTGTAAGTATAATTAAATCCCTCCAACGCATAAATAAGTAAACCAAATAATAATTTTAAATGACGCTGGTTTATTAATTCCCTCTTTAGACAAATGGTTATTTATTAGTCACACAAATGAGCAACCATGTAATTAGTTTAAACTGTTTAATAACAATTATTAGCTTCTACTATCGATTTCTACCCATTCAGCTCAACAATTCAGTATTGTAATAAATGATTAAGTATATATAAATGGATTGCAGTTTTCTAAACAAAAGGCATGGGAAAAACATTGCAAAATTTAATATCGTAAATTGATAACTTAGTATTATTTATTGAAAGTTACTTACTTCAGTTTTATTGTGGAACTAATATGTAACAACTTTCGATTGGCATGTTACTATCATAGGTCTCTGTATACTATTTTTTGCAGCTATTGCAGTGATTACAGTAGAAAACCATTGCGAAGCTTCATTCTAAATTGCAGCATTTTATTTTATTCAGTTATAGCTGCAAATTTCTTGACGAAAGTAGAAGAGATATTTGTTTGTTCTTCCGTCTGGAAATGACATGATACTTAAGCATTACCCTCTCAGCGTAGCTACTGAAACTGGTATCTGGAGTTACAAGAATACATATTGTAGGACACAAGAGAATGATAAACGTTCAGCTTTTCTCGGCTTTGAACTCATTAACGCCAAAGCACAATTCAGTGCCATGAAAAAAAAATAATATTCTTATCGAAGGTTTTGTAACATCCACAGCCATTTATCATCCCTTAAAACGGTAAAAAAATGTATGAAATAGCTCTACTTGTCACTTGCAACGAGTTTTAAGACAAAGCGTTTTGTGCGTGGAGTTTATATTTTTCTTCCTAACGATGGGTCTCAAGGAATTTACAAGACGCTGGGAAAAATTCTAAGTTTTTTCTCCCTGGCTGAAAAGAAGATAAAGCTTTAGTTAACTCAGAATGATAGTCTTTAATAGTTTGTAAAATTAATCGAAAGAAATCTTGTATTTTACTTCATAAAATATCTATAGGGTTCAAGCGAATATACGTATGGTTTAAGTTAATTGCAGACGTAATATATGTCGGAGACCTGACTCTCATTTTCATAAGATATCCATATTTTTCCACAGAAGCATTAAAAGACTATTTCTCCTTCAAAACAAAATCAGTTTCTTTCAAAATGCGTGAAATACGTATATAAATAAGATAAAGGTACTTCTATTATTGACTTTGCTTTCAATATTGCACTGAGGCTATTAAGATAATTATATTTTACTTCCTTGCACGAAGTAAAAGAAGTACTGCATTTGCGGAAAAAAAATATAAAAACCTGAAAGCTTTAAGATTTTGTTGCTTCCAGGTTTACATTACGTTCAAAGGGGCTTTTTTTAACGTTTTCTGTGTTACCTTTATTTATTAAATACCATGTTTTTCGCCCTTAAACCATAAAATTCAGTTCAACAGCAGTATCGCAAAATAATTTTAAAATAAGCGTATCTTTAGAATTTACGATACACAGTCTGGCGAGCTGGATAAAAGAATGTTTAAATTTCCGTACAGTGTTGCCATTCCTCGCTTTGAAATCGTTGAGTTTGCTAATCAAACATTATTTAATGTCTGGTAAACTATGAAATAGATAATAAAACAAATTCCAAGTTAGGGCTTCTAGATGCCCATATTCGGTGGAGGATTGCGTTATTCAAAATTTGATGGCTCTAGGTACATTTAGGCATATTCTTCATTATTTAATTTATTTAATACAGGCCTGTGATACTTATTGGCAAAAATTTAAAAAGTGAATCAAAGCAGAAAGTGAATCGACACAAAATACCAAAACTAAATTAATAGCCCTTCTGGCCTAGCGCTCTTTGGGCTAAAAATTTCGGGTATCATATTTCAAACGAAAATATTCATGACCGCTGTCAAATCCATTTAGATGTTTTTTTTGCGTGACATCTGTGCGTACGGGCAGAATAAAGGTCTATTTTTTAAAGGGATTTTTAAATGTATTCAGAAGAAATTTTCTCCTTGATGTCACGTACAGACATCAGAAAAAAAAAACTCGCATAACTCAAAAGCGATTAGCCATAGCATGTTGAAATTTTGTATATACGAGAACTGCTATAACATCTAACGGTATATCTCCGTTTTTTATTGCAAATCGGCTACACCAAACACACATATTAACACATAAACCAAACACACACACATATATATACTCGGTGAGCTCCGTCATTTATATTGGTAAATTGTTAAGTTTTTGCTTTAAAAAGGATTGAATTATGTTATTCTTACATTCCGTTTAAGGTTTCTATGCTTTTAGTTAATTTTCATGCAACAGTTGTAGAATTTTCAACAGTTTAAAAGTTTAAGGGTAGCTAGGCCTAATGAGTCCGCATTCGTTTACATTTAAAAACTCCTAAAGGAATTGTGAATTAAATCCAGTTGGTGCACCAACTTCAGTATCTTTCAGTTTTTACTTCTGAGCTAACGCCCCTTTGGGCTAATAAATATATTTGCATAATGTTCGTGACAATAAACTGTCTATCATTAAAATTTTAATCTCATTGTCATGTTCTCTGTTACAGCTTCATTCACAAGTTCTTCTTAAATGCGGAGAAATCGGATCTCTCTTTCTAAATCTTGTTATGCAAATTCGTTAATAGGATTATAAATTTATCCTTTGAATCATGCGGCTACTTTCATGTTACTCCATTGTACTGAACTATTTTAATTTTTAACGCGTCAGTTGTCATTTTAGATTAAGATTGGGTTAATTAATTAAGGAAATGCACGTGAGTGCTAGCTGCCTAGTTACTGTTTCAGAAAACGAGTTTAAAACATTTGCATCATTCTTAACATTTCATTAAAATAAATAAATACTTTTTCATCAGTTTACTATTTTTCCCCATTTTCCACAATATCCCCATTTTCTGAAAATATCTGCATTTAATAATTAATACTAAATGTGTACCAAGCACACTAACATGTTCATTAACATATATGTGCAGCATTCAATCAAATACTCAGCAAACAAACGTAATAAACAGTTCGCCTTTAAATCGTTTCCTGTTACATTTGCTCTTAATGAGCAGATAGACAGAAAAGAACAAATTCGCTTTAAGTGCATGATTTAACTAGAATTATCAGGCCCTTTTATTATAGTTCATTTAATTTGAGAGGACTTTTAAACTAAAAATTAAAAGACGATATCTGAATGCAGTGCAGTATAGCACAAAAAAAATGAAAGGTTTCCGATTTTAACGGCCGCCAAAAAGAATTTGTTAAGTGTTTTTTTTACGCTCTCGCTGAGCTCGCAGACGTCTTTTTAGATTTATTATTAAGCACCATTTTCTCCGCACTTACGCCATATGCAATTCAACGGCAAAATTACAAACATTTTAAAAGCATAGTAATATACGTTTAGAATGCCCGATGCAGCGTTAAGTGTTGGCGTACATTTTTTTTCCAAATCTTTTCTAAGTTCATCATATTGTTATGAAATGCCCAGCTGCGGTAAGACAGCTTCCCCTCAAAGCGGGTTTAGTGTTGTCAGAAATTGACAAGGTAAGGCACGGTTGCCAGACCTGGCGAGAAATCGCCCATTTGGCGACATTTGGCGATATACCATAGACGGATGGAGAACATTCTGGAACGAATTCTTACCGGTTTGACCCAGAATATTCTCGAAGGCAAGCCAAAAGCTATATAAACCCTGCCTGTACGCTGGTAGCCGTGAGTATCGTCAGTGTATAGTCGAGTTTTATCTTCAGTGCCTTGAGCTCCGAGGGCGATCGACCGAATTGGGAGCTCTACTTTAGTGTTTTGCCGTAAAGCTGTCTTCCCTCTGCAGCCTGAAGGCTGATTTCTGTTTGTTTCAGCTGTGTTGCTGATTGTTTCAGCATTTTTATCGTAGTTTTTTTTACAACTGTAAACGTGATTTTGGAACTGCCTAAGTAATACTGGCTAAATAAATTGTGTTTTGGTTCTTCATTAAGTGTTCTCTGCATTCACTCCAAATCCACGAACCCGTAGAACGCAACAACATAAATGTTCAATTTTTATACTAAGAAGGCTTTACAAAACCTTTTTATGTCTTTTTATCATTAATGTTTCATGAGTTTATTTATTAAATATCACGTTCTTGGAGCTGACGCAGCATAAAATTCGATTCAACAGCAAAAATCACAAAATATTTAAAAGCATCATATTTTTAGAATATCCGATAACAGTCGCGCATTGGAGGTAAAATTTCTTTTACGTACAGTGTTGCGACTGCTCGTTTTCAAATCGTTCAATTTATTAATCAAAAATTCCTTAAAGCTTTACAAAATATGATACAGATAATAATACAAATTCAAAATTCAGGCTTCCAGGCCATTTTCGGGTGCAGAACTACGTCATTGAAACTTTGATGGCCCAAAGTACCGTTGTTTTCTCACAGTTAGAGAAACGTGCATGTATTTATGCAGATTATTCATTATTTCATGTCTTTAAATATAATATATGGCGATAATATTTCGTGGCAACAATCTAAAAATATCTACCGTTTATGGTTATTCAACGCAAAATGCAATTTTGAGACTAATATCCCAATCAGGACTAACGTCCCTTTTGGGCTTAGTCGACGCGTTAAAAGAGTAAATAAGATAAACTTGCTGCAGAATATTAATTAAAACATGAATTTTCAATATTTCTTATAATACCTGCAATTTTCTTGTGTGTTTTTATTATACGAATGTGATATAGAATATATGATAACTTTTATTCTCCGAGCTCTATGACATTCATTTCTGTGGTCTTTTATTTCCTTGCTTTTCGGACACAGCAGTCACTTTCTTCACATACTCCAGAGTATCATATCCAGTTCATTTTCATATTCAGAAGAACGGACTCTAAACTTTCAGAAAAACCAATGATTCACGGCTGTTGGCTACGCCGATAAGGATTCGTCAATATTCCTTCACGTACTGGTTCTCCACAATATTAATTATTAAATTTATCACTTAGAAAAGCTTCGCCAAGATACTTTTCTTATGGTTTTCATTTTTCATTTTCAGGTGTATCTACTCTTACTTTCCTCTTTAACAGAGGGCCAAAATCTTTTATCTTCCAATGGTTATGAGCGTACATTGAGGGGGAAAAATGAGCTTACATTGAGGAAAAAAAAAAGGAGGGGACAGTTTTTATCTCTTCCGTTCTACTAGGCCGACTGATGAAATTCAAATTGCGTTTTTCATGTCTCGAAAGCGCAACTTAGGATATATACTAGATTTATATATAGCATTGTTTTAATATAGGCATTTTGACACAAAATCGGACTTTTCAGAAATGACATGTCAATGTTTTTCCGTATTTCGATTCTACAACTCAAATTATGCCTAAATACTAAATTTTGTAAAATGTGGTGTGAAATTTACTGAGAAATTCGAAAATATAATTTGGCACATTTTTTTTTCAGTTTGTGCCAAGAATAATTCATTCGGCGAACTTTTTAATTTATAGCAACCTATTTTTCTTTCCTTTTTTCGTTGCAGACGAGCGGGAAAAAAACTCATCGTTCATAATAGTATTAAATAATTTCAACAAACTGCGTAAACCCCATTTGACGTTATTATCACTCAACAAATATGCCAAATGTCAAAACGAGCCAATATATAAATTCATGTATGTCTTAAAAATTTGAATAAAAAACTCTAATTTTTTGCAGATCTGCTTATAAATACATCTACTTTAAGATGATGTTAAAAGTTTTATAGGTTATAATTCAAAACGTTTTTCGAAAAATTAATAAATACAAATTTTAAAAATAAATCATAACTCTTTTTTAAAATGGTAAACTTTATTTGAAATGAACTTCAATTTCGAAAGGTGAAAGAAAGAATAAAATAAGTTTAATAAAAAAGAGATATTAACAAATATATGCCAAATTCAATTAACATTGAATGGAAATATTGAAAAAAATTCGCATCTGATGTCAGAAAAAGTCCGAGTTTGCGTCAAAATACCTATATTAGAACAATGCAATATATAAATCTAATCCACATCCTAAGTCGCGCTTTCGAGACATGAAAATCGCAAGTTGAATATCGTCAAACGGTCCAGTAGAACGGGAGATACAGAACTGTCCCTTTTTTACTTCCTTGTACGAAATAAAAAGGAAGTATTGTAATCGCAAAAAATTTCGGGTACCATATCTATTTTGACCGCTATCGAATGTGATTTAACGATGTTTTTGAGTAACATCAGTGCGTAAGGACAGAATAATGGACTCTTTTCCTCCCAAATAATTATAAAACTGTTTTTTTTTTTGTGGCGTCTGGGCATACATACGTACATACGCATGTATGTATGTATCTCTCATAACTCAAAAACGAGTAGCCTCAGAACGTTGAAATTTTGTATATAGCGCTGCTATAACATGTAGATGTGCACCTCGCATTTTGGTTGCAATCGGCCGGACCGAAAATATTGAACTTTGTTATCCACTTTGTTATCCAACTTTGTTGAACAAATATCCACTTTGTTACTCGGCTCAGTGAGCTCAGTTTCTTTATTCTTATATGCTCGTACATTGTGCATTTTTTGCTTTAAAATGGTTGAATTATATTGTTCTTATCGTTCGGTTAAGATTTTTATGCCCTTAGTTAACATGCGTGCAATAATTGTGGAATTATCAAGAATTTGAAAGTTTTGCCGCTAAGCCTAATTTTTGGTTACGATCGCGTCCATATTTGTTTACATTTGAAGCTTAGCAGAATAGTGGATTTGTTGCCAATCTAAAGAAACTAAGCCTCGCAACAACAAAGTTACGTCTTCTTTTATTATCGCGAATTAAATTATGCTTGATTCATTCTGGAATTATCATTTAAGTTAGTAGCTGGTTTTTGCCTACAAATTGTAATTTTAATTGTAAGAATTGTTTTAACTGTACTTGGTGGTTTATCTTTTTGTATATCTTTCAATTTTTGATGAAAATATTTTGAATTTTCATGCCTTACCGCGAAGTGAGAACTAATTAATTAGTAGCGCATGTGCATTAGGTAAGCGGCGCTGAATCGTCTGCGGAAAACTGTTTCTTTTCTATTTGTTTAATTTCTTTCATACATCGTTTAGATTTATTATAGTATTTGAATAGAACTTTTGGTAACTCTGCAGATCCTATAATTTTTGCTCACTCTGACTTATAAAATGGATGAAATGTAAAGCTGTTAAGTGAACCTAGAGCCGAAGTGTGGCTATGGTAAATAGTGAAATCTAAAGACTGCATTTATTCTACTGTGATTTATGCGCTATCGACGAAGAAGATTTAATTCAAAATTCGTTAACTGTTAATACAAGTTATATGGTGGTTAAGTCATGTGGTATACACATGAGATTTTTTTTACACGTGAAAGGTTTGCTGCTAGATCCTTATGTATTCCATTTCGAGTTGGCTGTATATCGCTAAGACAGAAGTCAAGGTACAAAGTAAGAGGGACAATTTGGAATTATAATCAAGAAAATACTGCTTATTCATAACATTTTGGGGAACTTCTTCTTTTCCTCTGGCCAAACTCGTAACGTTGGGAGGGATAAGGCAAAATGCGTTAATAATAAGTTATTTATAGGCTGATAGGAGGAAGAAGTCCCAAGTATATAAGCGAAGTGATCCATCATCCCATCCTCTCTATTGCTCTTTCTATATAATTTTCTGAGTTGTGATATTGAATACAACGTTTTGCTGTTTCATATACTGCATAATGTTCTGTGCACAATTCTTACGACTTATTTGCTTATGAAAGGACTAAGTATTCATGGTTAAAATGGTCTCTTATCTAGCACTTTTTTAATGGGCTAAGATTGCAGTTAGGATGGACATATGGCAGTTGTCAATAAAGGTATAGTGTCGGACAACTATGCGACATAGAACGTCAAAACAGTGTCATAAGTCTTCCATTCCCTCATCTTCATCACCTCTGCACCAATAACGATCAATGCTACATTCTTATCTTAAATACTATTTAAGAACTGTGGGAAAAGGAATCAGTCTTTCTTCCTTTTGACCATTCGTGGTTTTCTGTGACAGAGGTACTTGTGATAATTAGGAAGGTGACCTGGACAAAAGACAAAATAATAATGAAACTACTTGTCTAGTACTATTACTGACGGAAAGACATCGAAATAACTACAGGAATATAATTATATATAACTCTACGTTATAAAATAATCGAAACGCCTTCAGACTAAGTTAATATATTTTACTTGCAAATAAAATGGAAAGGCAAGTTTCAGGTAACCACAACTTTTTTAAATATTGTTTTGCGTCTACGTTAACACGGTTATGGTTTTCCGAAGTGCATTTTAAAGAAAAAAGTGTCGTTTGATATGCAAGTCAATATAGTATTTTATAAATTTTATTATTTCCTAAAATGTTTGCATCAAATTCTATATTGGCAGCGAAATCATTGATTGAAATACAATTTACGTTAATAGCTGAACTGTAGAAACAAATGCCTGAATTTCAGCTCAAAAATATAAAATTTTCGACTGAAATTTTCTATTGAAAACAACGCAGGGTACCACTGCATAATTACATGCTACAATTTATCTGAAGTGAATCTTCATAATAAATCAGCTCTATTTCCCACTTGACACAAATATAAAACTTTCAGAAGAATATAATTAAGATATAACTGTTCTCTAATAAATGTAAATTCTTCATTCATATTTGAGTAAAGGAAGAAAATAATTTAATCAGCATCACAGACTAAATAATATTTAAAAATTCAGTTTCTTAACAAACGCTTGGGAAAAGAACGTCGGAATGAATTACTGGGCATTATCCTATTCTTTTTACTATTAAAGTAAAATGGGCACTTACGTAACAAAACAAAGAACTCTTAAATGAATTTGAATGAGTGAAACGTACCTTTTGCTTTAAAGGCATAATAAGTAACTCTTTTATATTTAACTCCACAGCTACTCTTGGGATGAAATAACCTCTGACATTCTTACATGCCAAGTACAAAGTTGAGGTTCACGCAGTGAAGGTGCTACAATGTAAATTAGCCGGATCAGGTTGTCTAACCTAAGAATTACCGTGAACAACCTGACTAATTGACGAACATCCTGAGAGTTTCCTTGAATCAATCCACTTAAAGTTGAGACTGTTTGAGGAAAATATAACTTTTAACGGAGATTTAACAAAACGCTGATTATGCTAAAATGAAAATAAGTTAGTGTTTAAAGAGTAATGTTTCAGAGCTTAAGAAATACGCAAATGATTCATTTAAATGCTCTCTTAACTAGAAGAAATTCTTTCAAAACTTCTATAATTAACAAGAAAGGGGAATAAAATGCGTCTGTTTGATTCGCCAGATATTTTTTAATTTTATTCCAGAGCACAAACTGCGTCCCTGTTTAAAAGGATAATCCTTTTATATGGAAACTCATAAAATTTTTTTTTCATAATTTAATTACTCTTTTAAAAATCATGCAATTTATTCTGGTGAGAAGGAAGCAGTAGACCATGGTTGCAGTTTGAATTTTTCATATTTTCAATCCCATGAAAAGTATAGTGAATAATAATGGAGCTACCTGCATCTCATACATTTCTAAACTCTTTGACTTTTGAATTATTTTAAACGAATTTTTGCTTGAGCCTTACATCAATTCATCGAGTTGAAACAATATTTGATGTGATGCGCTAAAAGATTTAATTGGTAATCTGAAACCTGTAATTGTGAAAGATGTATTAAGGCAAGCAGTATTCTTTATCAAGATATAATGCATTCTTTACAAAAGTTGATGTTTTTCTTTATAAAAGTTTGTCTGGTTGAATATACTGTAGAGTTTATTTTAATTTCATAATAGTTACTTTAAATTTTAAAACCCTTTCCTTTTAATTCTTCTTTTCCGTCTACAACCTCCTGTTAGAATGAGATTTCAGTATCGCGTTTCGTGTAAATGAAGTAGAATAAGTATTTAATGGGGAAGTTATCGTCACTTCCTATGTTCTCGAGGCCTACGTGATATATATGGCTATGTTTAGTACAGCGGGTTCTGCCTTCGGGCCACGTCGTTATTTTAAGCCTACAACGGCCGTGATCTTAAGTGCTTGGTAAGAATTCGCCGGAGAGTTTAATTAAGAACCAACTCGGTTACTTATCTTTATACAGCTTCGGCTGAAGTTTAACTAGTTAGAATTAGTTTTGTTTTTTATTTTCCACCTTACTTTAAAACCCGATTGGAGACTTTCCTGTAAGCTCAAGAAGGGGCCTGTCATTATTTCCTTGAGTAATAAAAGGGTATTTTAACCCTTCTTTGGATTTATACTCGCATAGTTGCTGTAGGAAGACCAGCGAATAGTCGCAAGACAATCCCATAAAAGTTCTAGTAGCCAAGGGCACGTAAATTAACTATAACTTTAAAATACAAAAACTGTAAATCCTGGGTTCGATAACAGCCCAGTGCTCAAATTTCTTTGCAAATATTCTTTAGCATGATTTTGCATATTAAATCATTAGGAAAATAACGGAATACTGTTAAATCTATACTTTTTTTTTTCATTGATAAAACACTGAGTTATCATCTTTCAAAGATGACGTTTAGTGCCAGTTTAAGTTTAGGGGAACTGTAAAAGTGCATTACATCTTAATGTTTGAGGCTGTAAAATCTACATTCCGTCACAGTTAGTGATAGCTATGTACCTAGCCACTGTCATCATTCACTTAAAGAATCAACATTCGCTTAATTCACTTAAAGAACCACACATTCACGTAAAGAATCAACTGCGCTGTTCGCATAGGTGTGGACTTGTAATGAATCCTTTTGAGTAGACAGTCAAGAACTTCCAGATGGAAGACAAGTGAATTTCTTCAAAACAAATGATTGACTGCTGTTCTCTTCTTGAGTAACCTCAACATCAAGAGCAATAATAACTCTACGTCTGAGTATAAGCGAAAAATAGATTTTTAATTCATCATGTTTCAAAACAGATGCATCTTCATTATCTGTAACTTTAAACGTTCTACATGCAGCTAGAAACATATATTAAGTAATTTCTTGTCACATATATTTATTTATGTATTATTAGTGTATGAACATTTATATAAAAGCACCACTAATATTTATATATATACACACTAATATATATGCTCATGCTTATACTAATAATAAATGCACATTCGCTAATATATATATTAGTGTATATGCGTATATATTAGTGCATGTGTGTGTGTTAATGTGATTGTAAGGAACTACTGCATTTTCAGAGCATACTGTTGTGCTATACATTAAACAGCCATCAGCACCTACTCAATAACGCGTTGCGCGACCTTTGTCCTGTAAAACAGCTGCAACTTGCCTTGGCATGAATGCTACAGGTTCTTGGTAGATAACTGAAGACAGGTTGCACCAGATGTCTAGGCAACGATCACGCAAATTCGAGATATGACATAATGGACATTCAACATGAAAATGTCTGAGCTTTTAGCTGCTTCTACATGACATACCAAATATGCTATATAGGGTTACGATCCGGCGAGTTAGGTGGCCAGGACATTAAATAGAATTCATCCTTATACTCCTCGAACCACTCCGACACAATCCGAGCCTTGTAACATGGGGCTTTACCTTGCTGGAAGATTCCATTTCCGGTTGGGAAATCAGAGCCATGTAAGGGTGCAACTGATCCGCAACTGTGTTCAGATAGTCTGCAGCTTTCATGATCTCTTCTACCACAACAGAGTCGCCGAAGAGAACGTCTTCCAAAGCATAATACCACCACCAGCTTGTTTACGACCTGCTGTACAGCGAGGAGCAACTGTTCGTCTGGAAGACAGAGTACCCTGACATGGCCATCGACATGATGAATGAGAAATCGTGATTCCTACGACCAGGCAACTGTCTTCTACTTATCCATAGTCCAGTCTCGATATTCCTGGGCTCACTGTAGGCGAAGTTTACGATGACGTTTGCTCAACTGCTTCGCAGTCCCATATTCAACACTGCCCGCTGACTGTGTGTTCCGAAACACTTAACCTGGACCTGCATTGTATTGGTCTGTCAGCTGAGCCCACTGTCTGGCGCGATTTTGCTGTACCAAACGGGACAGTCTCCGACATCCTTTTACTTTGATGACGCTTCGAAATGCAACATCCCGGCGTCTACCGCTGCTTTCACCGTTATTTATCCACTTTGCATAAATACTAACAACGGCCGATCGGGAACAACTTACACAGTCGGACAGTTTCGAAGATACTCATTCCGAGTCTTCGGGCCATTACAATCTGCTCCCTATGAAATTTGCTTAGAACAGCAGCCTTTTCCGTCACTCGCAAAAGTAAGTGCAAGAATGATTCCTTACCTTTTCCAGCAGCAGTTAAATACCATTCCCAATTAATCATGTGCCCTGCACGTCATCCAGACGAGTTCGTTGAAAAATGTGGGTATGGTCATAATGTTTTGGCTTGTCAGTGTAAACAGTTAGCATATAAGGTATTTTTTCCCTTCTTTCCGCATTCCTTCGTGATTTAATTTGAAGCATACTCGACGCGCATTCGAGGTCCAGGGTTCGAGTTCCGACGAAGGCAATGCACATTTTCACTTCTTTGACATCAAAACATCTAAATCGCTCTATAAGCACACCAGGCTAACATTCCAATAAGGACACAACACTGTTTACATGCTTCATACTTCGGAAATTTTAATCGCTGCTAAAGAAGTGCCGGAACTGAAATTCTGTGGCTAGTGATTTGGGTGTTCGACTGGGTCTTCTGTCTATCATTAGTCACCTTTTCTAGCCTCATGTCTTCAATGTTTTCGGTAAGGTAGAGCGTAAAACATTTTAATATTACATTGTGCGTTCATCCAACTAGCATCTGAAAGATTCGTTTTAAGAATTTCCTCTTTCCTTACTTCGTGCCATCGTGATGTAATTAGTAAGCATGTCCTGCTATCAAACGTAAGGTTCGGAATTCGAATCTCGGCTAGGGCACTGCTGATTTCTCAAGCGCCCTGGCTCCAAAACTTAATGGCTCTAAGTAGCGTGTAAACGATTAATTATTACTTGTTAAGTCGATAATTACCTAACAACTTCTGCAACTGGGAAGAGGACTAAGATATGACAAGCGTTAATTCTTCACCAATAGGATTTGGCGACTAGGTTCCCTTCCTCCTCAGTGTCCATTTCATTGGTAGAGAATATAAAGAATTTACTACTTCCTTACTGCGTGTCTTCATGCTGTAATTGAAAAGCATATCCGGTAACCAGAATATCCGGAACTCGAATCCTAAGGCACAGCTAATTTCTTAAGTTTCCTGGTTCCTATACCGCATTGGATCTACACCGTGTTCGACTCGCGGTCTGGTCACAAGCGATGTTTTCAATGCTGCAGGAAGGTTTTAATCGCTGTCTGTACATGATTTCTTTTAATTTTTATTTCGGATAAATGTGTAAAGCAATGCTCTCAGTTTATTTTGCAATAGCTATTACAGTCTTCATTTTAATTTCTTTATTTTCTCTTTCTCTACCAATAATAATACTCCCTTCCGTAATAAAGTATTACCAAGCAAATATTAACTCTTTCCGAAGTGCGTCGTTCCTGATTAATAGTTCCCCCACGATATTTATGTTACACTAATAATGTATAAAATCACATAATCTGAAAAGTAAAGTTTAAATTCTCTGTCTACTGTTATGTCTTTGTTTATTTTCAAAACAAAAAGGTTACTGCTATTAGAGCGCTTCTGTTCACTAATATATCATAATTAGCAGTAACTGCATAACTCTCTTTCCTTCGGCTTCCGGATTCTGCTTGCATCTGTTTCAGACAATTCTCTGTTCGTGACGATGCAAGATGACACATCTGTTCCCATCTCGCATCGTTCAGACAAGTATAATTGTTTTACCAAAAATTTACTGTAATGTATATATGTTTATAATGCGCAGATAAAGCTACATTATAAAGTTATTCGCTTGTTACGAATAAAATCAGAAAAAATTAAGGCTTACACATCTTCAATGAGTACACAGAGTGTTGAAATTTATGCAAATAAATTATAATTTATATAAATTCTTGATTCAATTCAGTGTGATTATAAATGCGCATCGGTACTGATTCATCGTGTTTCAATAGAAACAAAAATTAACTTAAAAGCTCACAACTGCGTTTCTACTGAAAAATTTGTAGTGTCCATCACAACTATTATATGATATGAATACCTACAGTCCTATATACACTCATGTCCATAAATTAAGGATAATTCGGAGTCACGCGGAAATCGAACTCTAAAATAAATATATCACCTGTAAAATCACTACACACGTCTTCAAGAATCATATGCAAATTTCAGGAAGTAACCAGATGACACCGATAGTACGTCACAATAACGAGAGTGTAAGAGAGTGTTATATAAGGAATACAGGCAAAGAAGTCAAATTGTTCGCAGGCGCTTTATAAGCATTTCAGTGCAATAACCGAATAGTTATGACACAAAGGACGCATTTGGATGATTTTTTACGAGGTAGAATTATCGGCCGTCTGGAATGTGGGCGTACCCAACTGGAAGTATCTGACGAACTTGGAATTGCCCAAAGTGTCATCTCCAGGCTTTGGCAACGATTCTAAGATGATGGTAATGTGAGTAGACGTTACAGCACAGGTCGCCCCAGAGTTACAACGCCGAATGAGGACCGGTATTTGGCAGTTACTGCCAAAAGAAACAGGCGGAGCACAGCCTCAGACCTGTCTAGTCAGCTCTCTTCAGCCACTGGTACGACAATTTCAAGGCAGACCGTGTACAGACGCTTAGACTGTCGGCTGCGGTTAGCCTGGAGTAGAGAGCATGCATTGTGGACACAGTAACAGTGAGCTTGTGTGATGTTTTACGACGAGTCCACGTTTTGCTTGCAGTCTGATTCTCGCCGGACTTTCATACGGAGAGCTCCAGGTACCCGTTACCACTAAGAAAACATCATTGAACGACACCGTTACGGTGGTGCGGGAGTGCTCGTTTGGGGTGGAATTATTCTGGGTTCCAGAACTGACCTGCATGTTCAAGTTGGAACCATGACAAGCCAAATCTATCGGGACGTCATTCTGGAACAACATGTACGTTTGTTTCGGAGCGCCATGGGCGCACAATTTGTGTTTATGGAGGACAACGCCCGTCCTCACCGTGCAAACATCGTAAGCGAATGCCTTCAATCGGAGGATATCACCCGTATGGGCTGGCCAGCACTCTCACCGGACTTGAATCCAGTAGAGCACGTGTGGGACATGCTTGGCCGACGAGTTGCAGCCCGTCAACCTCCTACATGTCTACCGGAACTTCAGAGGGCATTTCTTTTTGAGTGAGATAATAATCGAGATCAGATCGAAAATTTGATACTCAGCATTCCTAGGCGTTGTACGGACTGTATTGCATCGTCTGGGAGACATACATTGTATTAACAATCATACCAACCATGTAATATTGGTTTTTAGTAAATAGGGTTTTTTTTTGTAATTTGCTCCAGGGAGAAAAAATCGCTAATTGTTTTAAGAATATCAAACATATAGCATCTTTTTTTGCTCTTTACCTTTTGTTTAATAAATAAGCTTTACAAATAAGTCAAATTTTTTTGCTTCTAACTCTTCCTTTGCCTGATTTTGCATTATCCTTAATTTATGGACATGAGTGTATATAACTTAAAAAAGTTGAAAAGTATTCAGTCCGTATAAAACTTAAAACTAAATGAAGCTCTAAAAGCTGCAGGAAATTTGCTGCTGTGACTTATCTCACTTGTCTCACAGTAACATCAAAACCAGCTGAGGAAATTTATTGTGACACTAAAAACTGCTATGAGCTTCAAGTTAAGTACCACTTTCGGTTGTCCAGTTTTACTCCAAATCTAATCAACAATTTACATAAATGTAGAAAATCCAAATACGGAAAATAGAAAGTTTTGAAAATTTAATATAAGCGTTATCGTGGACGAATAAAAATCGTCACACGCATAGGCACAAAGAGACAGATATCATCAAAAAACAAGTATCAAAAACGTGTTGTGAGGACCCTAATTCCTGCTTATTCACTGAAAACTTACGATCAGATTTTTATATTAAAGTTGGTGGGAGTTAAAAACAGCTTATACGGACACCATATGACTTCCTTGTACTACCTATTAAATTATAAATCATTTTTGCTGCACTTCATTTAAACGTATTTCCTCGAATTTTATTAGAGATATATTTCTAATTCAATCAATTCAGTCCTCAATTCGCGGCAAGGGAAAAATATATAAAAACACTAAACTTCTTCATTAAAAATGTAAAACACAGAAAAACATAAAACAGCAAATATAGAAAAAATATTAAATTAAAATTAAAGTTTCTACACAAAAA
>KK121807.1:79955-93479 GCA_000611955.2 Stegodyphus mimosarum
GAGCCATTTTTTGCTCCGTTCTAAACAATTGTATTTTTATTAAATTAATACTTTAATATTTTGAGAAAATGTATGTTATATAATAATTGTTACTAAATTTAAGTATGAAACACACCCACAAAAAATTTTTACATGTTTTTTTAATTTATTTTTCCACAGTTTCCTTTTGTAAAGCACAAGTGTCCCATCACTTTTGTGAGACACTGTAGCTATTTATTTAGAATTGTAATTAAACTTGTTTTATTTTCCCGTGCAACGCAGACGATTTTGAAGAGAAAGCTATACCGGAAAAGTAAAAATACAAGAGCGCGTGCATTTAATATTTAATAAATAAATATCTCGAAATTTCTGTTGCTATCGAGAAAATAGATTTTCCCAGAATGTTCTCGTGAATAATTAAGAAGCTTATAAAAGCCGAATTAAAACATCTCGGCTCAGTTGCTGCTGTTTTAAGCGAACTGTTTTTTACTTAATGCTGCTATTGATTGTAGCGAATTCGCTGTGAGATTGGATTACCTTTCTCTGTTAATTGCGTTTTCTTTAGCGTTTGAGAAATTGTGATATTGTACGAATGTCTCTGAGGAAATATTTCAGTATTTTGTTTTATTTCTTGTGAAAAGAATAAATTTCATTAACTTTTTTTACGACTTGCGCATTCAATCCATAACGAACCCGTACGCACGCAACAGTATGAAAATATAAACTCATATAGTAAGACATCTTCCGGTTGAACTTCCACCCTGCCTTAGCTGCTCTGCCGGCTCGAAGTCATCAAATCACGCAGCCTGTCTCCCTTAAATGTTTCACCACTTAAAGGATGGTTTTGCGTCAAGGATTTTAAAAATCGCTCCATGATCATGAACCCGAGGAGATATCTCTTTTATAACTGTCTCAGGTGAACATGTGTGACGTTTCATACATTATTTGCATAATGCACAAATTCGCACACCAAGCTCAAGTTGCGTTGAGTTGATGCGTTTTGCGACGCGATTGGGCACTATCTGCATGTTATCTACCCTGTTTGTAAAGACACTCATTACAAGGATGCACCTCGCGGGGTTTGAACCACAGTCCTCTCGAGTGCGAATTATAAGCGATACCACAGTGCGCAATGCGGGCTCGTTTTTCGTCCAAAAGATAATCTTTTCTCTCTTTCATTAACGTTTCGCTACTTCACTGTTTCGGAAATCGTGAAGAAACAAATGTGCGTTTTCAGTGCTTTGGTTTTAGTATTAATATGCATAAGGTGCCTTTTCCAACTAAATCGATGATGCTCTACAACTTTGTAATTCACATTTTCTTCCTATCTGGTACCTTTTTCCAGATAGAGACGCTAACTCCGCCGTTTTTCAAAAGGTGGTTCTATAAGGTATCTCAACTAGTACCGCAAAGCCCCTTTACTATACCTAAACACTACTTTTATGACTATAGCTGCAGCAGCCGTTCGGCGGTTAAATCGGTGGTACCAGACTTTAGTGGACACCCTGTGTATATATATATATATGTAATAAAAAAAATTTGAAGTAAATGACGAGCAGGAATTTTAACGTCGTAGAAGTGTTGATCTATAAGGAGTAGGAAATTGGAGACGAAAACAGATTAAATCTTCATTTTTTATTTCAGCTTGTTGTGGCCACAATCAACTTGGCACATGAAATGTGCCTATTCCAAAATAGCTCACATTTTAGATTAATTTTCAGTAAGAAAGAAGAAAGCAGCAGACAGCATTCCAACTAGAGCGAAGCGTAAAGAGGAAGTGCGTTACGTTCAGGGTGAAATCCCAATTCAGAGTGAGTTAGTTTTGGTTTACAATGCATTTTGATTGGATAGTTAATACTTCTGCAAAATTATTATTGGTTTCTTGACTTTTAGTTCCATTTACATCATCAGAATTATGTAAGTGCCATACGACATGGATCAATCTAGAAATGACGCAGTGCGTAGAGAGGTTATTATTTTTAGAATTGAGAAGGGAAATTTACGTTGTTAATTTAATCTTAAGACATAATTCTTTATTTTCTTACATATATATATATACGCTTTGTATGTGTTAACGTTAGCTTTTATTAGCGATATGTTTTAGGATAAGCTACTATTGGAATTAAAAACATTGCTGTCCTTCCGTTTGTTACGAGTTAGGACAAAGTTAGAACTGCATTCGGATACTTTACCAGTCAGGCAGATAATTGACCCAACTTAATCGATTAGTGCAGCCGATTGCAACGAAAAAGGAAGGTGTCCAACTACATGTTATAGCAGTCCCATACAACAAAATTTCAACTTTCTAGGGGTACTCGTTCTTGAGTTATGCCGGATACATACATACTTACGTAGGTACAGACATTAAGGAAACAAAATATCTTCTGAATCCATTTTAAGTCCAATCTGTAATCCTTTTCTGCCAAATAGGCCTTTATTCTGTTCTCCGTACGTACAGATGCCACGTGGAATGACAGTATAGATGTACGACGCAGTACGTACAGATGTCACGCATTTTAAATCTAATTTCCAATCCTTTTTGCCAAAAACAGTCCTTTATTCTGTCCGCACGTACAGATGTCACGCAAAAACCTCATTCAAGTGGTTTTGAGAGCCTTTTAAATGGATATTTTCGTTGAAATATGATACGCGAAATTTTTCGCGATTGCAATTCTTCCTTTACTTCCGTACAAGGAAGTAAAAATTTCCTGGACAAGAGCATTTTGGGTTCAGCGGCTCTTTTGTGAAATTATATCAATGAAAAAATCATTTGTTAAAAATGGCAAAAAATGATGAAAAATTATTGCTGTATAATTATGAAATTCTGCGATAAAAAGAAGATTTTCTTGCTAAACGCACTGCTTTTCTAAATTAAAGACGGCCATTTTGCTTTCATTCTATTTTGTCTATCTTGAAAGATACAAACCATACATTTAATTTTAGTTTTTTTAGGTTGCTGGGAAGCACTACTTTGAAAAAAAAATCTTTTACCAATTTTCTGTCCTGATAAAATTTAGGAATATCTCAAACTATATTTTAACAGCTTAGAGGTAATAAACTTCATTTTTTTTAATCCTTTAACCAGTTGTAAATTTTTTTCTTTCCCTTGAACGAAAGCATTAAAGAATAAAACAGTTCCCCTTGGGGGAACTACATCGAGTTTTCGGATTTGCTTTTCTTGTGTTTTATTTCGAATTAGAAGTAAACGTTAAGAGACAACTCTGATAAATATTCATTAGCTTACTCAAACTACGCTATTTATTTTAAGAACGAAGATCACTTTTTTCTGGCCTAATCTCGCTAGAAAATTATTCTTTTAAAATCATTGTAGTAGGGAATGTATTTTAATGGTTGTACACCACGCAACGCATTACTTTACAGACGTGTTTCGATGAGTTAAGAAAGCAACATCGAGGTATCATATAAAGTTAACTCATGCATCCTTTAGTTTAGAAAGAGTGGTTTATTTGTATTCTAAAAATATTTAACTTCACTTGTTTTATTCGTTTCGTTTACTGTGACGTACAAATACTGTGATCAGAAAGGATCTCCTCATTTCTTTTTCATTACTCCTTATTTTTTCTTATCTCGTGTTTTTTGTCCCCATTCGTTTTTAATTTCGTACAAAAAGTTTAAATTTCAATTAAAACTAGTTATAATATAAATATTGGAGAACTAATTACATAAAACGTTTGCCTAATCATGTTTTAAACTTCTTATTACCAGATGACGGTTTTCAAAGGAAATAAAAAAACAATTTCAACATATTGTTACGAATTTTGTATTTAGACTGGTAATTTTAGTAGAATTATAATTAAAATTATTGTATTTTTTTGTGTAATGTAGGGCGCGAGAAATTTTAAGAGAAAGCTATGCGGGAAAAGTAAGAATACAGAAGCACGGGGTTTGACATTGAATGAATGGGTGTCTCGGTAATTTGTATTTAAATTGAATGAATGTAATTGACCGATATGTTAGCTGCAACCGTAATTCCAACCTCGTATTGCTTTCCAGTAATTTCGAGAAGCAGAAAGTGCTAGAAATATCTCGCGACCGGTTGAAAACTATTTGAGGCCGACGAAACTGTATCTGCTCTCCAGTTGCTTAGTTTTTGTTTTTCCCAGATGTTTAGTTTCGCGTGAACTGAGAAATCCGAGTTCACTTTCTCTTTAGACGCTCTTTGCATTGCGTTGTACTTAACGTTTCTAGTAATTTGAAGTATAACCACTGATTGTACGACGTGGTATTGTGAACATTTGCACAAATATCTCTGAGGAAACTTCCAGAGTTCTGATATATTTCTTTTGATAAGAATAAATTTTATTAACCTATTATCGGACTTGTTGATTCAACCTTTAACGAACCCGCACGCACGCACGCAACACTGTCCTCTTAAAGAAATCTTTCAAAAGACATAAGTAAATAAATAAATGAATATTAGTTATAAAGATTCAGATTACAGTAATTAATACAATAATACAAAAACATTAAAAGGCATCACAGATACAAACAAATTGTGGACTGAATAAAAATGGATGTTTGAATGTGTTTTGAATAACCATAGGGATGAAGAAAATAACACAGAATACTATGGAGAAATTTATTCATTATAACATGTCCTGTAAAACACGTTTTTCTCATTTACAATTGCAGTAGTGGTAATAAATATCTTTTCACCCCAGAGATATTTATTATGCTGTGATAACTAACGGTAAAAACAAATATGGGTGACCATGATTTTACTCTAGCTTGTATCTAAAACTATTAAAAGGAGAGTTATTTTGTTTACACCTTCAAGGAAGAGATTTTTTTTCTCATTTTGTTTAAAAATTGCACATACTTTTGTGGGAAACTGCCATGCAACTGGAACTGCAACTGTATGACGGAACTTTGACCGCCATCTAGATGGGCACGCAAACGAGATGTTAACCAAGGAGCTTATAATAAATGGAGTAAGTTTACTTCGTAAGTTCCGTGCAATGAAAATGAAGTATGTTGAAGTAAAGTATCCCAAACTTATAGCACATATAATATTACTTATAAGACATTTATATAACCTTTAATTCTATATTTCTGTGAACCACGTAGAGACATTAGGTTATTTCGAAGCAGGAGACATGAAATATTAGCAACGCCTTCGTCGACAATCGAACCACGGTCCTCCCTTACATACTCCCCCTTTGAAAGGGCGACTGGGGTTTTGGGGACCCAATCGCCCAATCAAGGGTGGTGGAGAATCATCACCCACCACCTTTTTTCAGTTCGAGCGCCAGTGTAAAGACATTAGGTATTTTGGAAGCAGAAGCGATGACAAATGAGCAAAGCCTTAACCGGGAATCGAACCACGGTCCTCTCGGTTACGCGTCGAGCATGCTGATCACTACACCACGAAGGCATGCGAAGAAGGCGGAAGAAATTCCTTACACACTCATAACGGCAAGGGGTCTCAAGAAATGGAAAATATCAGCTTTTTCATTTCCAGGCACTCCACTGTGACTAAGGATCGATTGAAAAACAAGCTCCCAGCCAGAGGCAATTGCTTTCGATACATTTATCTTAGTCTATTCAACAAGAAAGTAATCACTAGATGTATAAGAAACAGCTGCCATAATTGCATCCCGGAAGACAACAAATGTAACTGCCTTGCTAAAGTTAGTGTCAAGATCCAAGAAAATTTAAAATTCCTTTTCCCATGGCAAAAATCTTTGCACCGAAGTTTATTAACTAAAATAGAAAACTTTTTTTGAATGTGAAATGCCTCTAGAACATGCAATTGACCAATGGAAGATTTTTTTTTTTGAATAATTTTAACTGCAGAAAAATGGAAAGTGTGTTTTCGAACCAACAGTGCTGGGCAACAAAGGACTTCTGTGTTTCCTTTTTCCTAACATATGCCTCACGTTTTTAACGCAAAATTTTGAGGCTCTCTTAGTTTAACAAATATAAATTAAGGCAAGGAATCCTATAAATACCCCAGGATTTCATATCCAGAATGGGGTCCTCAAGCATGGACCTGGGAATTTTATCGAGAGGAAAATAAACGATACGAAAGTTAAATATCTGTAAAATAAGGGCAGTTTTACAGGTAATTGATGGAAAGAAAGGAATGGCAACAGAAATAGAAATTTTGGAAAAATTTATAGGGTTTCTTGCCAATATGGTTTAATTTACATTAGTCAAACTAAGACAGCCTTAAAATTTCGCGTTAAGGAACATGAGCCATATCTTAGGAAAAATGAAACACTGAAGTTTTCTGTTGCCCAATGCTGTTGGTCTCAAAGTCTCACTTTCCATTTTTCTGCAACTAAAATTATTCAAAAAGCATCTTCCATTGGTGAATTAGATTTATAGAGGCGTTTCACATTCAAAACAATCTTTCTGTTCCAGTTAACGACCCTAATTCCAATCGATCTTTTCTTCCAGAAGACCCTTCACCTTTGGATCTCTCAAAAATAAAAACTGCACACTAATTTTCACAAATCCTTTCAACCAACTTAAAACAATCGCTTATCCCATCTTTTGTGAATTGTGCCAGATTATATGCTCTTCCCAAAATTTAACAAAGCGGTATTCCTTTCCCCCCTATTGTATCAAATTTAGGCACTGCCTAGCTAAAGATTGGATCCCGTTAGCTAAAGATTGTTTTTCTAGATTTTCAAATCTATTAGATAATAACATTTACACCGTAAAAAATTCAATATAGTTTGTAAAAAAATGTAAAAGAATTTCTCTAGAAATTTACTCATGGTTTCTTTTGATGTAAAATCAATATTCACCGATATTCCAGTTGAGGCTGCATTCAGATCTCTAGAAACTGGACTTCGTGAATTACATTTCTCTTGCATCGAAATTGATGAGCTAATTTCCCTTACTCTGAAACGTATTTTATTTTCCAAAATAAGTATTGCAAGCAAACTGAGGGGTTAGCCATGGGAAGCCATCTTAGTCCTATCCTGGCTTATATCTACATTCATTATTATGAATCAAAATTATTTGAAACTTTAAACTTCCCAGTATGCTTCCGCTAAGTAGACAATACTTTTACCCTGTCTGATGTTAATAAAGATAATTTAAATAAAGTTCTGTTAATGAGGAATTCCACTGATCCTGCTATTCAGTTTACTTTTGAACTTGAGACATCCAGTTCTCTTCCGTTCCTCGATATTTTGGTCCACGTAACACATCCAACTTCAGTATTACCGTTTAACGTAAACTTTCATCGGTTTCCCTTCCACCACACTTCAAATCATGTCATCCGTCTAAACAGAAGATATCTTCATTTTATTCCTTTGTTTTCCGTGCACTTCAAGTTTGCTCCTCCAAACTGACTATGGATCAAGAACTAAAGTACTTAAAAGCAGTTGCTATTGATAGGAGCTTTTCGCGCAACATTTTTAACTAAGCAGTTAAAAAGTCCTCATCTCAACTTATCAAAAGGCATAGTCTTGTTTTAGGAGATGATAAGGATTCTGATTTCATTCCTTTCTTTCCACCAGTTAGCTATATAATTGCACGTATTTTACAGAAATCTAACTTTCGGGTCGTTTATTCTCCTATCTATAAAATTTCCAGTTCCATACTTAAGGGCCCCATTCCGGATATGAACTTCTGGGGTATTTATAGGATTCCTTGCCAAAGTAGTTTAATTTACATTGGTTAAACTAAGAGAACCTTCAAATTTCGTGTTAAAAACATCAGGCATATGTTAGGAAAAAGGTAACACAGGTCCGGAAAAAGGTGATGTCCTCTGTTGCCTAGCACTGTTGGTTCGAAAATCACGCTTTCAATTTTTCTGTAGCCTAAATTATTCAAAACATTTCTTCGGTGAATTAGATTTTCTAGAAGCGTTTCACATTAAAAAAATTGCTCTGTTCTAATTAACGACCCTAATTCCAGTCCATCTTTACCTTCAGCCCTTAAGAAAATTATGTTTCAGTTTTCTTGTTTCATCAATAGATGGCATCAGTAGCCTAAATCCTTTCCATCCATTCTTATCTTGTTTAGCTTATCTTGTTTAGTTTACATAGCTTATCTCACTGCATTTTAGCAGATGAGGAAGCTGGTTTTCTTAGCAAAATATGGTTCTCGGTTCTGCAGCTAAATCATTGAAAGTAGTTCTTCAAAATTTACGAATATAGTGCTGATTCTTGTTGTTTGACGTGTCCAATAATCAATAATCGGCGTATTATTTTAACCTAGAATCTATGGAGGTCTTGAAATACCTTGCCGTGGTAACCCTTAATACTAAACACCCGAATCATAAGTGGATGCATGCTTATACAGACGGGTTATATAGCGATCATCTACTGTCTCTAGGTTCAGAGGTTTATTGTAGCTTTTTTTCCTTCTATGCCTCTGCTGGGAAAAACCGAAATACATTTGATGGTGAGACGGAGGCTCTTAGAATTGCCTTGATACAATTATTGGCATTACATTATAAATTCGAGAGTGCTGTCCTGCTATCAGATTTAGGAGTAGCAGTTCAAGCCATTGGCTGTTTAAAAACCGCTATATCAGAAGTTCTTCAGTGCCGAACCCTATTTTTAAAAAATAAAAAAAAATTAGAATACAGTGTATCCCTCAACACATTGGCATCTATAGAAATGAACAAGCACAATTCCACGCACAAAAAGGTGCATCACTGTTGCAATTAACAAACTCAGATATGTCATATCACTCCAAAACGCTAAACGTAAAACAGTCTATGAAATAAAGACATCAGTTGAAATTGTTGGATAGCTTAAAGACTAAATAATGGAAGAATTAAGACCTCGCTTGCCTGCCAGAATATCCACGACGTAATGCTGTAGCCCCTTCTCGGCTACTTACAGGCCATGATTGTCTGGTGAACATGTTTACCGTGCTGGTATATTTGCTCAACCATTTTGCCCACGCTCTGATCCTATGAAACCCGTGAGCAGAGCACACCTTCGTCGCTGTGGTTATGACTCAGAGGCCACCTGATATTGGCGTGCTAGAGACTGTCTTACGCAATGATTTTCGGTCACTTCTGTTATGTTCTGCCTTTGAACTTCTTGTCGTATTTTGCCTTGCCATTAGAAATAAAAACTTTGCCCATTTTCCAAGATTGGATATGATGGCTTCACGAAGCATTTGCACTGTGTGACAAGGCTTTCTGAACTTAGACATACAAAGGAAAATCTCGCCTTTCTGAAATGTACAGTAAAAAATATAATGTTGATTTAAAAAAAATTCATTAATTTTGGAAGTTATGTTTATGACATCATTAGCATGAAACAACAATATGTAGGCATATACACATGTAGATAGATGGAGATGTAAAGCATTAAACTTTTATTTTCTTTATATTACATGTATACAATGGAAATATAAATAAAATTTCTCTACGAATGCTTTCTATGAATTCGCATTGTGTACTAATAATGCTAATATAGAATTAAAATTCCGAGGCTAGAAAATTTAGATATAATGTTTCAGAAGTAAGGATTATATTTTAAACTTTAATTAATGCATGAAACTGTCTCAATTCCATCTTCATTTCATGAATGTTTATATTTTGCTTATTATTCTATTCACATAAATTTTACAGCGCAAGACTGCCTCTTTGTTATAATCATATAATAGAAATTTAAATTCAGAACTCATACGTTTATAAACAGCATCTATTTTGTAGAGCTGAGAACTTTTTAATCACTACTAATTAAACGTATTCTTACGAATTTTGCATTTAGTTAGATATTTTTAATAGAATTATAATTAAAATTGCTTTATTTCCCCGTGCAATGCAGCGCGTGACATTTTTTAAGAGAAAGCTACCCCCGAAAAGTTTTGTTGTTTACTTAGCTGCTGTAATTTTGTGATCGGATTAGCTTTCTCTGCGCTTTAGATTGCGTCCTATTTAATGTTTTAGTAGTTTAAAATATAGCTACTAATTATATTGCGTGATATTGCGATATTGTATCAATACCTTTGAGGAAGCATCCAGCGTTTTGTTATATTTCTTGTGATAAGAATAAATTTTATTAACCTTTTGTAAGACTTGTGCGTTTAATCTATTACGAACCCGTACGCACACAACACTTTTCGGTGTCAGAAGTGGGATTTGAATGCCAATAACAAGAACGATAAAAGGACAATTAAGATAGCTCGTGTCTGCCGTTCCTACATTCCAAGAAAATATGGAAGCTGGAAAAGCATCTTTTAAAGAAGAGATTCAAGCGGGACAAGAATCCGTTAAAGAACAGATGAAAGCTGGCCAAATATCTGTTAAAGAAGAGATGAAAATCGTTCGAGAAAAGACTGAAGCAAGTCAAGAGGAAATGAAAAAAGAAATTACCTGCATAATAGAAAACAAATTCGAGACAATGGAAGGAAGAATAGACACAGTTAAAGGCAAACTTAGATAAATCCATCAAAGAGTTTCTGCAGTGGAGCAACAAATTGAAAAAAGAGTTTCTACCGTCCAAGAACACATCGAACAGCAAATAGAAGACAGGGTTTCTGCTACCGTCACCAAAGAAGTTGATACCTTAAAGAAATTCGTAGCGACGGCAGGGAGCAATTCTGATGGTTTTAAATTTTTACACATGCCTCCTCGTCCCTCTCTGAAATTATCAACGTATGATGGTAAGAACTCCTGGCAAGTATATAAGACACAATTTTCTATACTGGCGGATGCGAATGGATGGGATTCCCAAGCTAACACCCGTCATCTTGCCGCTTCTCTGAGAGCAGACGCTGTGGATATCCTTCAGACTCTTCCGGAAACCCAAAGGCTAGATTTCGAAGTTTTATCCGGCACATTAGAGCGGCGCTTTGGCGCGAAATGTGTAAAAGATTCATACTTCAGTTAAAATTCCTTCAACAAAAGCCCTCGGAAACACTCCAGGAGCTCGCCACGCATGTTGAAATGCTGTTCCCTCTCGCCTTTTCAGAGTGCCCGACAAAAACAAGAGAAATACTGTCCCTGCAATACTTGATTGACGGCATCCGGGATACTACGAATGGCGGATGTCAAGAACTTCAAAAGCGCTCTAGTGTACGCCATGAAATTTGAGGCAGACCGGCAAGCAATTCATAGAGACCGCCACCCAACCAGAGCTGTTAAAGGCCAAAAGCCAGAGGAATGGCTGCTCGTCTAGACGATTTAACCAGACAACTGAATGCCTTGAGACGGGATATCAGTGAGAAGAAATTTAGATTTCTGCAGTAAGTGGCGGTAGTAATGGGCTTTTCAGCATGGGGCATATAAATGGAGTTCCCTGCAACATTACAATAGAAACAGGAGCCAATATTACCATCATCCGGAAAGATTTGGCTCAACAACTGGAAGGTAAACTTCTCTGGACGCCGCCCTGCGTTACCCTCCAGCGAGAAGATCGCAATCCACGAAAAATTAAACGTCAACATTACATTTGGAAGTGCCGCCTACGATCATATGGCATATGTGGCCAATATCACAGAGCCTTACGTAATCGGATTGGACTTTCTAAGGAAATACAAATTTTCCTTGGACTTTAAAAATAATGAAATGCATTCTGCCTCTTGTTCGACATTAATGATGAAGGAGTTAAATCAGTCCACAAAATTATAACTCAAAACGATATCACAATACCAGCAAGAACAGAAATTTTATTTCCTGGATCCGTAGCCGAAAATAGAAATTTCCGCTATGGCGTCAAAGAATATCTCAAGAACTGTAACAGCCCGAAAGGAGTGCTAGTAGCCTGAGCACTCGTCGACCGATCGAGAATCGTTATCACGGTGAAAGTTGCCAACGTAACTGAGAAGACGAGAGTTATTAAGAAAGGTGAAGTAGTTGCAGCATTTACTCCAGTGTCCAGTATTAAACGAAACAGTAACACCCCAGAATTCGGGTTCAGAGAGCATTACATCGGAGTTATTGCAGAATGCGCAATTAAACGATTAAGACAGGAATTCTGCCGAACGTGTCGTTCAAGATCTTCAAGGTGTTTTCTCCTGCTCGTCTTTTGACGAGTCGAACTAGTTTGACTCAACATAGAATCGATACCGTTGATCATCGACCAATCAAGCAACATCCAAAACGTCTACCGATTGCTAAACAGGGAGAGGTAAGAACACTTATAAAGGGCATGCAAGAATATACTCACTCTAGAACTTCAAGTCCCTTTCTTATGCATTACTCCCAACGTTTATCATCAGAAAATACTTTTTTAAATTTATAATTTCTCGTATTTATATTCGGAGTAATATTCTGATCTATCAAAGACCTAAGTTCCCGGTTCATTGGTTCTTGGTTAACAGTTTGACCTGAGAAAAAAGGGACGAAAATTAAATTCACTCAGTGCTTTATTTAAATGTGGTTCATTCCTGAGAAGATTTCAAAAATTTTAATTATCGTTATTTCTTCCATTGTTCAGACATTTGTAGGTTCTAGTGTCGTTGCTTATTTCTCCTAACGGACATGAATCCGGAGGCGTTTTCCAGAAATCATTTATTAGAAATATGCTTCGAAAAGGAATTCTACAGAAAAATTAACAAAATGCCTACTTGCTTCAGAAGATATTCATCTCTTTCTCTTTCAGAAGACATTCTCTCTTCGTTCTTTGCTTTTGTTATCTAGAATTGTACTTTCGTTTTAGAATTTGATATTTTAAGGAACGCACTTATAGGCTTACGAAACAGGAAAGGTAGTTTCAAATAACTGAAGAACAAGCAATTTCAAAGTTACATATATTTAATCATAGCATTAAGTTTGTTATATAACAACCAAGAGCGCAATTGGCAGTAAAACAACAGACGGCATTGTATATCATGTTGAGCCTTTAATATTTGTTGTCCTAACAGAAGAGTATCGACTAAACTTTTAAGCAGAGTTCGTATTCTTCGACGGATTAACATGAAAGTTAATCAGTTTCGTATTCCGCATGAAACACGATCACTTTGCTTTGATCGTTAGTTAGTAAGCAACGCTGATATCTTACGTGTTTAAAATTTCTCTTTCTTTAAAATTACTTAATTTCATGCTCAGTCTACAATAAGCAATATTCCTGCCACACGTAAATTCACTTAATCTATAGTTTAAATAAAAGTTCCCCGTTCAAGCACAGTTTTGAAGATTAAAGTAGAGCTTGAACCTCGACCTGCTTTCCTGTGAATTCTGAAAGCGATTTCAGAAATCTCTTATGTCATGAGATCCCTCGGGATGTGACCTGCGCTGAATCTTGCATTTTTAATCGAATAAATCAGTTTTTTTTAATCAGAAATGGTTTTTCTCCTTGATCATTGACCATGAGTTTCACATAGTCACACGTTAATTCTTACAATTAATCTTTAAGTATACGTACTTAAAACGATCGCAGTCCTTCTATGTTTCATGATTTAGTGCTTTTATTATCGAGTTAAATATTTAATTACCCTTGACAACATTTTGCTTTGTATTAAAAAAATTCCATTTTTTCTCGGTGACTTATTATGAATTTTGAAAAGTTAATTGGCTATCTTAGTCATTATTACATTGACTGTAGATCTTATGTACAGTCTTGGGAGAAATCATTAATGGGTCATCTGGTAGATGAATTC
>KK121807.1:93494-120375 GCA_000611955.2 Stegodyphus mimosarum
GAACGATTTTTCTACTTGAAAAGGAAATTTTATGTATTTTCTTAATATTTTATGAGTTTTGCTGTTTTAAGCTAGGGCTTTTTTCTGTAATAAAAATTGTGTACCTATATAGTTTAAAATCATATAACTGAAGACTGCCAAATTCATATTTAATTTAGATAATTGCTTCCAGATGGCAGCACTATATACTTCTTTCAGTAATCTTTTTTAACTTTTTGTTGGGGAGAATTGCATAAAATCTATTTTGTAACTGGACTGTTTTCTTTTCTTATTGGTCTCCTTTCATATTTTCCTTCTACATAACTTTTGTTTTTTAGATTCTCATATATATATAAATCTATTCAATGTGATAGATGTACAACTGCATATTCTACGTTAAATTTAGTTAAAACATATCCTAAAGTTACAATAATGCAGAGAACACTTAAGATCTTACAGCGACCGTAGTTTCCTGACAAATCCAAAAAAATTCTAATTATTTTCCTATTTTCTTCTTTTTCAAAAGAAAAACTTGTCACTTTTGAATAAAAAATAAATAAATAATTCAAAGTCAAATTATATATAAATCATAGAAGGAAACCTGAAAATATATTTGTTATAGTCTCAGTTTGAAAAGATGTTTAAGTTGACTAAAACACAAAAACATCCTTCCCAGCAAGCAATACGGCCAGCTCCAGCAGATTTGTGTCAGCTTATGTTTGGCTCAAGTTACAAAAATAAATAAATGAATAGTAATTATCATATTCAAAAATTGTTTACAGTTTTCTTCGTATATTTTGAGACAAAATTCTGTTTAATTTAGAAATTTAGCTGAATTTGGTTCACTCCAGATATTTTGCTTTGTTAATATCGAGGAAAATGTATAACATTCAAAGGAAGTAATTAGCATTAACTGAAGATTTAAATAAATTAAATTTTTTTATTATAAAATATTTTCTGAGTTTCTATTTATATAATGATTTTTCCCCTCAATTTATGCCTCTCAGGACGTTATCTAAAATAGAAATCTCGGAGTCGCTCAGCAATAAATTTGTAAACAAAAGATAAATTAATAAGTAAAGCAATAAATAATTTCTATCGAAATTAAACAACAAAATAAGTGTTGAATAAAATATTAATAAATTAAATTAACGATAAATATGAAATCAATAGATTAAAATATCACATAAATTAAGAAAAATAATGAAGCAAGTAAAAGATGATCAAATTAATAGTAAGACATGGTACGGAGGATTAAAATAAAATGGTGACTAATATTCCTGCAAATAGTATTTAAATCTTTTTATTGCGTTGTTGTGATATTTTACGTTATTTACCTTTTTATTTATTAATTAATATTAATGAATAGTTTGAGAATTTAATTTATGAATAATATAATTTGTAAGCACGTGTTTCTATCTCATACAGAACAGTAGACCTTTCAATTACGAATACAACAACGTTTAAATTGTCAAAATAGCTCAACTAGAATTCGAGATATGGGATAAAATTATCCAAACTGGACTTCGTGACAACTTTGTCACCAAGTTAGAAACATCTGGTGATCTTTTTTACCAACATAGCAACTTTTTGAGAGATTTGGAAAAACACATTCCCGAGCTCTGGCATAACTTTTCCGAACTTTCCGGAAGCCCAAACAACATCATATAAATATGATTTTGAGAGCTAGGATAAGTCAGTTAATCAGTTTTAAGACTTTGCGTTTAAAGAGAGTTAGTTGAATTGCATTTTAGAATTTAGCCACTGAGGGATTTGGGGAACTTGCATATTTTTCCGCGGAGGAAAGCTAATGAGGAATTTCTTATCCGAGTTCTTCTTGACCTATTTGCAGTTTCTATTTTTCTTTGTATCATTAATATTCATAACACATTGTCAATTTCTTCCTGCTCTTCCAGAGTGATTGTTTAAAAAGACAGCCATGAAGCTGTTAGTGTTGTATTTTTTTACATTGTAAGGTTTATCCTAAGTTTTTAACAGTTATCTTTAGTTTAAGTTACTTTCCTCTTTCTTCTATTTTCAGCTTAGGACTTCCTACCAGAATGTGTTTTCAGAATTGCGTTTAATGCAAATGAGTAGCAGTAGTATTTAAGTCGAAGTTCCAGAGACTGAGATAGAGAGTCTCAGAGTTTCTGACTACCGAGCGTTCGCCTTTTGTCTACGTCTCTCTCTAAGCTGTTATTTTGCTCGGCCGTGTTCCAGGCCCTTAATAGCTTCACCAGCTTATGCGACATTTAGGGGACAACTACTTAGAATTTTGATAGCTTCGGCTATATCTTTTTAGTTAAGCATTAGTTTAGTTTTTATTATTTTGAGTTCAAGTCCAAGTGGAGGCTTTTGCTGTATGCCTCCAGAAAGGAGCCCACTGTGTTAATTCTCATTTTGAGCAATAAATGGTAATTAACCCTTCTTGAGTTTACGTTTCTGCTCCTGAACTAAAGCGATTATTCGCTTAGCTGTTCACGAGATTCCTATATGCTTAACTGTTATATAAAAGTGTGGAATCCCACAATATTATTCTTCCGGGTCAGATAAATATAAACAGTTCTTGATCAGATGAGTACAAGCCATAAAATCCTCTTTTTAAAGAGATCATCTTCATCGGTTGTCTAAATTTTTCCGCTCATTTTATCCCTCCCAGGGAAAGTTTACATCAGTTTTATTAACTGTCAAATATACACCTGTTTTATTAACTGTTAAAATGTTGCAATGATAACACAATTTGCTATTAATATTGCAATTCAATTAGGTAGAAAAACGTTCGAACGTTTTTTACTTGGTAGTCCGGTCCGCTTCGAAGAGATTTGAGGTATTTTTGTTGTTGTTGTTTTGTTTGTTTCGTTTCGCTTATTTGCTTGTTTTGTTCACTCTAATTTCAACTCCTCATGTTCCACAAAGTACGCCACGACAGTTACACTAGTACGTTATCCGTTATTTTCTCCCTCCTTTACACATGCTTCCGTGGAACAATTGGAAGCACACTCGACGAGTATTCGAGAAGTCCAGGGTTCGAGTCGCAGCGAGGCGTTCCTCATTTTTCACACCTCCTGCTTCAAAAATAACTTAATGAATCTACAAAGCTACAGCGCTAAGAAAATAAACAAATGTACAATAACACTGCAAATGGGGAAAAATTATTAAAAAAATTAAATTAAAAAAATTAATAAATAAATAAAAAATAAGTAAAATCAAATAAAGTAAAAAGTAATAAAAGAAAGAGAACGCAATAATCTAAATTGAGAATTAAATTTCGAAAAGCAGAAATTGTCTCCTTAGTCAGAAAAATTTCAGAAAATTGGGTGGCCAAGATACAGAATAATTGACTGAAGTATCTTCCTCCACTAGACATGATGAATGCACTCAAGAAAAATGTGCTTAATACATTCATCGCCTTTGCACAAAATACTTGAAACACGTCCATATCGCTTTAAATAGCTCTTAAAATTATCATGTCCAGTCAAAAATTGAGTTACTTTGTAAGGTTTATCTTAATTTTATTAACAGTTATTTTAAGTTATGCACCTATCTTTCTAGTTTCAGCTTACAATTTCCTACCAGAATGTAATTTCAGAAACGCAGTGAATGCAAATGAGTAAGAGTACTATTTAACTCAATGTTTCACCGACTTCGAGAGAGAGAAAGAGTCTGATTTCCTGACTAGAGCACGTTTTCTTTTTGGCTACGTCCCTCTTAGATACTGCGCTCGGCCATACTTCAGGCACGTGCTTGGCTTCGCCGATTTAATTAATATTTAAGAATAGTGATACTTCGGCTATATCTTTCAGTTAGCTTTAGTTAAGCTTAGTTAGTTTAATTTCATAATTATTTAAGTTCAAGCCCAAGTGGAGGCTTTGTGTATACTCCGAGTTAGGAGTTGATTGTATTTATTCTGACAAATAAAGGGTAGTTAACCCTTCTTAAGTGTTTGTTCCCACACTTAAGCGATTATTCGCTTACTAGTGTTTTGTGGGGTTCAAGGTTTTGAAAACTGAATTAAATAAGTGAAATCCCACATTTGGCGCCCGAAATTTCTCTTAACGAACCATGCCGCTAGGTACTGAAGATTTCACGTTGACCCATCCCACCTTTCAGTTTACTCAGCCACAACCAAACCCCATGGAGGGATTCGATATTTGTCGTGGAAAGTAGCAGAGCGGCAATGAAGCCAGCAGCAACGTTTGATGGAAGAGGATCCGTAATGACCTTCCTGGAGCAGCTAGATTTACACTTCACGTTATATCCTGTGAACCAGGCGTAAAGAATTATCATCGCTACGTCGAACTTAAAAGGTCAAGCCCTCAGCTGGTACAAGAATATTGGCAAGAGTTTATTGGAGAATCCGAAATGTACACGAGGGAAAATTTAAAAATTCGCTATTAAAAGCGTTCCCAACTGTGAGAGACCGCGCAAAACTCAAATCATAATTATGCAGTAAATGTCAAATTAATTTTCACGAATTAACGGACTTCATCTTAAGGAAGATCCTTATTGTCAAATTATTATATGGAAAAGAGCACGACAAAGAAATTATCGAAATAATATTGCCGCGGTTGCTTCCATCAATCCGGAACTTTCTTCGAGTTAGAAATTATTAATGAGACCATCAAAAATTCTGATACGGCAAGGTCGAAACAGAAAGTATACTACTATAGAAAGACACGCGACGTAGAATACACGATAGAACAAAAAGTATTAAAAATTAAGCATTCTTTACCATCCGCACCCGAAAATAGGGTTGCCGAATTTGAGCCCAGGTTTGAGAAGCTTTTTATTAATTTTTATTTAATTTTATTATTATTTATTTAATTTTTCTACAGTTACTTTAAGGCAGAAAATGGACAATGCACCGATAAACCAGAACTCTATTACCTAGCGTTCTCAAAGGATCGCCCTACATAGAATATCATCCTGGCCCCAGAGGCAATCCTCGGGGCTGCGATCCGACCGGTGAAGCCGACGAGTCCCACTAGGTCGGGGTGCAACGTTGTGTGGCATCACCCGACTCCACCAATAGGGCTGTCTCCCCTCGGACGACCAAATAAATCTAACATATAGTTCCACCACAGCCAGAGGAACGAACACAACAGTAGCAGTACGGTCCCTGCCAAGCCTGAACCAACCTTAGAATAAACTCGGGCTCTAGTCCCGTGAAGTCAACGTATACACCCCCGTGGTTGAGACTGTCTAAGTACAGATCCTAGCCAGTACTTCCCAGGAATTCTCCTGAGTCAACCCCGGGGGGGGGGGCGGAAAATGGACAGCAAACAGTCGCTAACATGAAACAGCTGAAACATACTATAGTCGTACGGATTTTCTAGTTTTTAAAGATCTATTGCAGTTTCCTGGCCGCGCTCTAAGAATATGGATTTCGCCGTCGCCTGGCAGGGATCCGCCAGCTACAAAAAGAAAACAAGCGGAGAATACTGAAGAAAGTACTGGGAAGCGAACGCAACAGCAGCCACAAGGTTCAGGGTCAGCGAGAATGAAGAGAACGAATAACAGAAAAGTTCCCCTTCAACAGAAGCAAGTGCCGATGAGAAAGCGGGAAAAGCCTATAGATAGTATTCAAAGAAAACGTCCAACGTCAGAACTTAAGCCAAGTACCTCGAATGAAGCCACAGGAACGTTGGAGCCAAGGTCCACGAGAGGAAAACGAACCGCCGTGGCAAGAACCATTCCGTTTCAGAAAACTAGGAGAATCAAGAGAAAGTTTAAAGATCCCCAGGAAAGATCCGGTTACTACAAGGCAAAGGTGAGGCCAGAGTACCAGAACCCTCAACCGACGAGAAAAGCAGGCCGATTCAACGCCAGAGGAAAGAAAAGAAAGGAGGGGACGGAAATGAATACCAGCCGCCCAAGAAGACTGAAAGTTCAAAATTTTTAAGATGTTTCACTTGGCCAAAATTCTGCGAGAAAAGAATGGAAAATTATAGAAACCAAAAAGATAAATGAAAATTTTCCTTGTTTCTTATTTTGTATTGAAAGTTCGATTTATGCCATGTTGTTTAAAGTTGCTAAATACTTTTTAAGGCAAGAAATTGAATTCGCCGTAAGTTTGCGAAAACGTAGTTGTAACTATCTTTTACACAGAAAAGATTTTTGAATTCGCAAGTTGGCGAGAATTTATTTTGTAACTACCTTTTTGAGAATTCTCAAGTTGCGAGAAACTAATTCGTGAATAATTTTAGTCGAAAGATATGAATCTAAAATGTGTTAACTTAAAGAAAGATTGTAGCAAAAGTTTGCAAATTTTGTATAGCAACTATAACGATTGATGTAAAATGAATTTTAAAATATTGCATCTTAAAATGTACTATTGAATGTAGAAATGCTAAGGTCAGCTTTAAACCTATTGTAAAAATTAAACTTGTACAAATGTAAGTTTTGGTCAAGCATGACTCTAAATACCTTGTATAAGAGATGCATTGAAAGGAAGTATAGATTGAATGCGTTTAAAGTTAGGCTCTCCAGGCTTAACAATTTAAATGAAGTTCTATTTTAGTACATTAGAACTAGTTTTGTGTTTAACGAGTCTTCTAAGGTCTTGAGTGTCAAGTTTTAACACATAAGTAGTTGCTATGTAGGTGGTGCCCTGATACACAACATTAACACACTCAGTTCACTCAGAACAATTTCTGCAGAGCGTGGGGAAAGAAGATGAAATTTGGTGTAAATGAAAGTGTTTGAGGGCCAAAACTAATTTCAGTAAAGAGTGTTGGTAACCAAAGTGGGAATTGTTTGTGTAAGAATACCATTAACGTTGTTTCCTTCCAGATAATTTCGTGAAGGACCAAGACTGAGTAAACCTGTTCAACAAAGAAGTAGATGTTTGTTCCCAGTCAATTTGTAAAAATGTGAATGTAAAATTCTCAGCTTTAGTTATAGCTTTAGAAATTGTTGTAAAGTTGGCCCTAAACAGGAAATGTTTTAATGATAAATTCAAGAAAGCACACTTGGTACGAGTTGAAAACTTTGATGAAAAAGAATTTTGTAGAATTTACACTCTTAAACAAGGCCCTTTTCAGACGTTATTCTTGGAGTACTTTAATTCTGGTGGTGAAAAATATAAGTTTTATCCTAATTTTATTAACAGTTATTTTACGTTATGCACCTATCCTATCTTTCTAGTTTCAGCTTAAAATTTCCTACCAGAATGTAATTTCAGAAAGACAGTGAATGCAAATGAGTAAGATTCGATGTTTCACCGACTTCTACAGAGAGAGTCTGATTTCCTGACTAGCGCGCGTTTGCCTTTTGACTACGTCTCTCTTAGATACTGCGCTCGGCCATACTTTAGGTCCTTGCTTGGCTTCGACTACTTAATTAATATTTAGCGGCCAGCTACTTAGAATCCTGATAGCTTCGGCTATATTTTTCAGTTAGCTTTAGTTAAGCTTAGTTAGTTTAATTTCGTAATTATTTAAGTTCAAGCTTAAGTGGAGGTTTTGCGTACACTCCGAGTTAGCAGTTGATTGTATTTATTCTGAGAAATAAAGGATAATTAACCCTTCTTAAGTCTTACGTGTTTGTTCATACACTTAAGAGATTATTCGCTGACTAGTGTTTTGTGGGGTTTAAGGTTTTGAACACTGAATTAAATAAGTGAAACCCATATTTTTAAAATCTGTTGAAAATTGAACAACTTTATCATGTGAAAAACTGTAGCGAAAAAAAAAGTTTGGTCCATTGCGCTTTTGATGAAGTGATATGTTCTCTGTCTCAAACACAGATAGCATCATTTCTATCAATGCGCTTCCAATGAGAAACAGGTATAGGAGATTTAAATTCATGTGACGTTTCGTGGCTAGCTTTGCTACAGAATCAACTCTCTCATTTCCAAAATTTCTATCGTCAACAAACGTAAGCAAAATTAACGTCGATATCAGGATCTTGCAATGTCTTAATAATAACCCGAATTTCAACTGCAAGTTTCTCTGAAGCACTAATTTTCTGCAATTATTGTGATTAAGAAAGAGGATCACTACATATTAAAATGTGCATTGAACTCAAAAATTTTGCATCCATTTCACAGCAATGTTTAAACTTTGTAATTCAGCCTGAAAAACAGAGCACTTATCATTAATTCTGTACTGTTTGAAAACTCTTTCTTGTTTATCTTCATAAGCAGCAAAAGTAAAACCAACCTTATCATTCAACTTATTTCCGTCTGTAGAACAAATTAATTTGTACTCTTCAAGAATACAGAGCTGTGGAGTCGGTAGGGAAAATGACTGACTCCGACTACAGGAATTTTAAACTTAGACTCCGACTCCTTCATATATATGTAAACATATACACATGTGTTACAGCTTACTTTTTTAAATATAAAAGAAGTAATAGATGCTAGAGAAAAAAACTGATGGCACAGCAGATTATTTATATTAATTAGCATTTGTTATGAAATGGAATAACTAACAATTGCAATTTCTAAGAAACAGTATAGCTCCGCCAAGAGATTCTTTGATAGAGGACCGTAGATCCGATATTATAAATTTCAGAGCTGAGAAGCTTCCCACACTAATTTGAGTAGGAGGAAGACTTATTACTGCTTCTTTTAACTTTTCAGGATAGATTTGTTCTATAAGTTCTAAAATAGGTGTCTTCAAAGAGCGATCATATTTCTCTATTTCTGCAAGGTCTGTGTAGAAATCTTGTTCATATTTTTTCATTTTTATACCTTAGATATAAAAATGAAAAATACTCTTGATTCTTTATCTCCATTCGATTCGCCTTAGCCTTTTCAATATTATCCAAATATTTCTCAAAATCTAATTTATCATTGAAAGAGGATGATAGAGACTCAGTTGCAATGTCTGCAGGCTGATTGTCCTGATTTGAATGCTCCAATTGTTATCAGAATAATTTCATTGTTAGTGAAAGTTCATAGATGGCTTTCTTTTCCTATTTAATTTGCTTGTCATGCAACAAAATTCAGTGCTTTGGATTTTTATATATTGAAACCAGCAAGATCTCATTGTCTAGCAAACTAGTTTCTCTTTTCTTCATTAAGGAAATGAGTCATTCTGCAATAAGCCTTCCCATTTTAGAAAGAACAAACATCACATTCTTTCATTCTCGCACAAACAAGCCTCTTGTTAATTCTTCAGACTACAGCTTTTTTTGTGGCAATAAACGGTGTAGAAAAAAGAGTTTCCAATTCTGCAAAATCATTCCACAGTCTTTCTGTTAGTAATACATTAGGGTTATCTACATCTTCTAAAAGCGTTCTTAATTCTAACAAGCTCTTTATCATCAAATATGTATACTTCGGGGAAGAAAAAAAAAAAAAAGGACAGTTCTATATCTCCCGTTCTACTGGGCCGATTGTCGAAATTCAAATTGCTTTTTTCATGTCTCGAAAGCGCCACTTCGGATATGTATCAAAAAGGTAGGAACGATGTGACTTTTTTCCGATCCCGCACAATGGAAGGGAAACTAGGTTGCCATATATTAAGAAGTTCGTCAAGTGAATTTTTCTTGGCTCAAACTAAGAAAAATGCGCCAAGTTATATTTTTCAATTTCTCTCTAAATTTCACGCCAAATTTTACAAAATTTAAAATTTTGGCATAATTTGAGTGGTAGAATCGAAATATGGAAAAAAATTGGTATGTTATTTCAGAAAAACTCCATTTTGTGTCAAAATACAGAACAAAGCTACATATAAATCTAATATATATCCTAAGTCGTGAACCAGTAGAAAGGGATCAGTATACATCCCTATCACGTTCCTGATCAATAATTGCTCATTTTCCTGCTCGCCTCCTACAACAATGGTATGAAATTTGGGAGTTCTTGCTGCTTGCCAGAATTGTGCACTGCATCAGATAATCAACTCAATTCGAAATTAGTTAAGGACACACTATTATCATTTAATCAAAAGTTTTCATAATAGCCACAGGCTAATTAATAATCCAGTGATAAAAATCTGCAACAATAACTTTACTGATGCAAATAACATTAAAAGGCCAATGGTTACTTTAAACTCTCATTTAGAGTTTTGTAATTATGTATGAACTTGGTGACTGTTATTATGTGCTTTTTATTGTGTATGATTCGTTACTATTTTTCTGTGGCAACATTCCTTATTTTCCTTCCTAAAAGATCAACATCTCTCTCTCCCGTAAATTTTTAACAAATGTGGTGGTAATTTGTTTTTAACCCCGCATCACTCAGATTTTCAGTTAAGGTATTTCTTTGGTTAAGTCTACATCACTCAGATTTTCAGTTAAAGCAATGATTTCGAAATTTTTAATTGTATTCGCTTTGCGGTAGGAAAATATACCTCGGAATCATGTTTAACGCCGTCTACATCGCACCACGTGGAGAAGTCTTGAGAATTTCCATGGAGCAACCCGTCGGGATTTGAACCGGGTCGAACTACTAGTATTCGGCGGTTCCATAAAATCGGCAGACTCCTGAGTTTTCACATACATGAATTATTAGTTTTATTTTCATTATGTTTAAGGGCATTTTCTCAAATAAAAGTCCAAAGGGGCTTTGTCCCTGAAGGACTATTGTTTTCGTTTTGCGATTTTGCGTCAGAAACATTAAATGTCGGTTCACTTTTCAAACTGTTGCCACCAAATATTGCAGCCCTGTATTATATTTAAAGAAATTAAATAATGAAGAATGTACAGAAATGTATGTATGTTTCTCGCGTTATGATAAAACGACGGTACCTAGAGCCATTGAATTTTGAATGACATAATCCTGCTGCGAATATGGGCATCTGGAAGCCCAAATTTGAAATTTGGAATTTGTTTTATTATCGATTTCATATTTTGTAAAACTTTAACGAATTTTTGATCAACAAACTCAAGGCTTACAAATCGAGCAATGGCAACGTTGTACAGAAAAAACATTTTCATCTCCAGCGCGTGAGACTGAGTATAGGAAATTCTAAAGATATGCTCAGTTTAAAATTATTCTGCGATATTGTTCTTTAACTGAATTTTATGGTTTAAGTGCGAAGAACATGATATTTAATAAATAAAGGTAACACATAAAATGTTAAAAAAACGCCCCTTTGAACGTAATTTAAAATCTGGAACCTTTCAGATTTTTTTTTCCTTGCCAAGTCAGGTTTTCATCAATATCAAATTTTGAGAAAATGACAAAACTGATTCCAATCAACAAATAATCTTTGCTTAAAATAAAAACTAGAATAATGAGCTGAATACTACAAGAAAAGATAATCTCTTTCAAATGCAGACTATAGAAAACTCCTCGAATGCCCATTGAAAATTAAATGTGACGAAGAAAATTTTAATAATAAATCTTAAGAAAAGAGTTCAATATTTGCCACTTTAAAGAAAGGATTACGGAAATTCCACTTTTTCCCTCTGAATAATTTTCAACGTAATTTTTTTGATTAATTTTTATTCTACCTGGACAGCGTTAATGCAAAAAGAAATTTGCGGTGCTTGCTATGGTGTCTTCTTGTTTCCGCGGTTGTCAAAATCTTTCCTGTTTCCGCGAAATCATCAATCTTCATTACTCCTCTTCCCAAAGGGGTTACATAGTGGTCGAATAGGTCTCGGCCCCTTCCGAATCGTTACGAAAACTAAAATTTTTCAGATTAAAAAAAAGGATGTTTAAGAGAAATAATCAAAAAACTATTTATGGTCTCAGGTATTTGCATGAATGAAGCTAATACTGTATTTAAAAGGGAAGACAGATGTTCAGACTCTTGCGATGAATTTGGCAATGGACTTAAAAGGTCGCTTCCTCAAGTAAAAATAAAAGCAATGGCATTCTTCTGAAATTTTGCATAAAGATGTTCTACAAGGAAATCTTTCAGAATAAATATTCATTCATCATGAAAAGAAGTGCGGATTAGGAAAAATACACCTCCAGTACCATCGCAGCTTCTTACAAAGCTTTATTCTAGCCAAAAGAAGCTTTCTTTTTCCTAGCCGCAAGACATTGTCATTAAGAAATATAACATCAGAACCTGGAATGAATGAATTTGCTGCACTTATCCCAATATCCAAATAAATTAATATAAATCATTGATAAATTTATTAATCATCAAGGGTAGATTTTCTAGTTTCCAAGATTTAATTCAGTAAATTATTGTAAAATCATTTGAAATATTTTTCTTATTTGATCAAGGTAGTGCAAAAGTTCCTAAATTATAGGGCATGATCCAGCAGTAATTGCATTTATTTGTTATAATCATTTATAATAATTATATATACAGGAGTGTTAAGTAAGCTCTCTGAAGTGCTCTCTAATTAGTGAAGCTCTCTAATTACCTCTGAAGAAAGGGTATTATTTCACTATCTTTTCAATTTTAAGTAATTTTCTTTATATGTCTTTAATTATCATTCACAAAACATTTTTTACGTATCCACTACTACTGGCCATTGCTAGTAAAGCAATTTTTCCAAACCAATTTGACTTTTACTATTTAATACTTGTAAAAAAAAATTCTTAACTTTTTCAAATTAAAAAAAATTAATATTACTTAAAAATTACGAATTTGTAAATTGTAATTTATTTAAGACTTCAAATTGTAATTCTTTTACTTTCTTAGTTCTCTTAATTTAATTTGAAATATAAGAATTTTAATAGGAGTATTCTCCTTTAGTTATACTTATGTTTAATTAAATCATCGTAGCCTAGGTGCAGAATTCTTAATAGTACTTCTCTATATTTAATTATTTGTTAATATTTTTATGTATATTGTTACGGATTTTACATTTATTTAGAACTAGCTGCTGCGCGGCCAGCCTTCGTCTGGCTTTTAAGTGTACCAGAAAAATGCCTAAAGAGAACACCAAACATTAAATTTGAAAACTGCACAGAATTTTACTCTGCAGAACAATTTTATCGAAAAAGAAACAAACAACAACGGAAAACAAATTCAGTTAAAAATGCATTACATATAAAAAGCATACAACGAAATAAGCAATATCCCTTAATACAAATATTAATTATCCTAATAAATAAATTAACCAACTTCCCTTTGCAAAATCTTAAGAACTCAAATGGTATAAACAGATTAAGAACTTAAACAGATTAAAAAATATCATGCAAAACTTTTTTATAATTAAAATTATATATAATTAAAACATATTACAGTGAAATAAACAATATCCCTCGATACAAATGTTAATTATCCTAATAAAGTAATTAAACAATTTACCGTTGCAAAAAGAAACAACTTTTTAATTTCTTAAACTTTTCAGTCTCTTAAAAACAGTAACATAAGAAATACGATGAAAAATTGTTGCCAAACCGAAATTTTTAAAAGAATGAAACTATTCAAAATGATGCAATTTCATCAAAAATCTATCAACAACAATAAGAAAGGAAAATTGTTGCCAAAACTACATTTTAAAATATCTGAGATGTGAGAAATGTATTCGGAAGCTTCATTTAAAAAATTTAAAAAAAAATACAAAATATTATTATTTTTCCAAAATTCTTTTTTTAAAAGGAGTCGAAAGGATTAAAGTTCAACGTGTCCAAAAATCAAAGGAAAATACACAGCACATTTTTTAAAATAAGTTTTTTTTTTAAAAATTCCGCCGAAAAGATGTAAAGCTCACTTTGCTAAATAAATTCGTATTTAATCGATTTATTGAAATACGAAATTTATTTTAAGTTCGTAAAATAGCTAAGTGTCTACGCTTCACGACGATGTAAAAATGAAATGTATAGAGTGAAATCTCGCTTTCCTGTAGTCCATTATGTCTCAAAATGACGTCATTTGGTCACAAAACATAAAATAAAAAAAATTCGAATTCGAAAAAATTGCTTCGAGGTGCACTGGCTCTCGTGTAGATACACCTATGTACCAAATTTCGTGACCCTGGGTCTATTAGCTTACTCGCAACACGAACGAAAGACACACCCACACACTCTTTGTTTTATTATATGTAGAGATTGTAATTAAAATTGCTTTACATTTATTTCCCGTGCAAAGCAGACGATTTTTGAAGAGAAAGCTACGTCGAAAAAAAATAATAAAAATAAAAGAGCGCGTGCATTTAATGTTTAATAAATAAATATCTCGCAATTACTGTTGCCATCCAGAAAAATCGAGATTGTTCTAGTGATAATTAAAAAGCTTATTATAGCCGAATTAAACACCTCATCTCAGTTGTTGTTGTAAAAAGCGAATTGCTGTTTGTTTACTTAATGCTGTTATCGATTGTAGTGATTTCGCTGTGAAATAGAATTATTTTACCTGTTTTGAACTGAGTTTTTGCTAAACGTTTGAGATATTGTGCGAATATCTCTGAAGAAATATTTCAGCATTTTGATTTGTTTCTTGTGGAAAGAATAAATTTTTGTTACCTTTTTACGACTTGCGCATTCAATCCATAACGAACCCGTACGCACGCAACAATATATATATACATTAGTACATGTAAGTAGTTGTATAGCATTTTTTAATAGTTACATTCATACATGATCCAATTTTAATTTAATTATTTATTAATTATCTATCCATGACTCTCTCTATATACAAATATATATAACAAAATTGCTGATTATTTTCAGCTAATTTAATATTGTTTCATTTTACAATACTTTTTTCAAAGTCTCCTATTCATGTAGCTTATTTTTAAAGAGAAACTTTACTCTGTGAGTCACTTGCAGTTCCACATGTCAATGTGGGTCACAATTAAATTTATTTGTATTGTTGCAATATTGAAAAACTTAGAAGATACTGGTTCTACAAATTCAATCACAGTGAACATTACCAAGCAATTTGGTTTACTGTGATGATAGATATTTAAAAGTGGTGAATTCAATATTCGTGGAAAATTGTGATAGTCTCAAAATCTCTGAATATTTCTTAAAATTCATGCTACAATTACAAAATTTAATAAAATTTTATTACTAAAATTACTAACTTAACGATTGCGAAAATAATCCAACTTTCCTTCACACTTTTCCATTCTTAGGACTGGAAGTAAAAATTCTATTGTGTTTATAAGATGCATGTTGTTGATCATTTTCCTTTTATTATGTTACTTTTAAAGAAATGTTTTGTGTGTTTTAGTGGAATTTTTGTACATAAGAAAGCAATAATAAGCATTTTCTTATATTTTGTGATCCATAACACATCTTTTCTTTAATTACATTTAATTTCCCTTCTAAATTTGCATAACAGTCAAAATAAAAATCACTGTATTTAGCATCATTTTTTTAAAATTTTATCGGTTCTAGAATTTTTCTCATAAGAAAATTTAATTTATGCCATCCTTCGAAAACATTTTTTTTTTTTGTCTTGTGTATTTTTCATTCCAATTCTACATCTTTGTTGTTACAGTGCACCTCAGAAGGCAAAATTAATGTTTCCTTAATTTGGTTTATTTAATTACCGGAAAATACACGATGCCCTAAGAGAAGAGATGTCTTTGTGGAGGACTTTCCAAGAGAAACTGTTTAGTATTTACATTACACGTTAGGAAAACCAAAAAATTGCTCATACAGGCAATCGCTACACTAGGTTATTCAATTATGGCAAAGCACACAAGGGCTATCTGTTTAAGGGGAGGGATGCCTTCGTGGAGGACTTTCTAACGGAAACTGGTTCGTATACACTCGCTTCACTAGGAATCGAACCCAAGTAAAACTACCAGTCTTCAGTAACTCACCCGTTCAGCTGCTTATAAATTTCCTTCAGCTTTACACCTGATTGTAATAAATATAACTACTACAGTAAAATACACAGAATCCTTTCCAGGATATCCATCTAATGTTTCAAGATGATTTTGGTTTTCAGTGGAGGTGATTGGGTTCGAGTTCTATTGAAGCGTTTGTTTGTAATTTTGTAAATGCTGGTCACTTTTAGAAGTGTTTGACTTAGGGAGATGGTTGCTATATGAAGGTTCATTGTATATTAAATGTTTAAAATTAGTTTTTGTAAAATATATTAAATCCTCTCTAAGATGACCATCCATGTTTCTAATTTATTTTGGCTTTTGCTAAAGTGGTTTGATGTTCAGAACAAGTGTTTGCTTCTACTCCTGAAAACATTTGTTACTTTTGGAAGTGAACAAGAGGGTTCATTGCATATTAAATGTGTAAATCCAAATGATCTACAGGATCCATTTTAATTACATTTTAAAAATTTAACATAATTTTCTAATAAACCTCTCAATTTTTACTAGTTTTAATTCTCTTTTTTTCTTATTCAAACAATAGCTTCATGTGCAAATATGTTGCTTTTGATTGTTATCAAATGGGAAAAAAAAATAATAATAATTATGCATTACTTAATTACGTTAAAAATAAGTAATATTCTTATCATAAACCAGACTTTAAATTGCATCTACAATGGTTTGTCTTAATATTGCTTTCATACCACTGGTCAAACTCTTATTCAATTATGCAACAATCAGTGTTTCATTTAGGTGTAGCCATGGGGTTCAAGTGGAGCCTATATTGATGACCTGACGATGACTACTGGACATCCCTCTGTTTTTACTATTGGATAGGACAGCAGCTTGATTAGCTTCTTGCAATCATCATAAGGAACTATCTGCTGGTCGTAATGAAACTTATCTCTCCCAGCATGGCACATTTCTAAATATGCCTTTGTTTTCCTATTGCAAAATAATGGTGACTTATTTTCCATTTCCTTTTTGTCTGGTACAGTTCTTTCCATTCTCTTTTTTCCTACAACCTATTTCACAGAGTTAGTCAAGTTGTTCTTCTAGGCAGGTGAAGAATAATTATATTCTAATTTGCCACATGAAATTAAACTGAGAAGCAAAAGTCTTTACTCCTACATAAAGAATTCAAAGAAGTCACTCTGTGATTTCAACAGCTACGTATGTTTGTCGCTTTTAATTCCATTGAACCTCTTGAATGCAAATTATGATCATAGATGACATTAATATGGCAGAATTTCTCATTATGAAAGAAATATTTGAGTGTTTTATTTTCAATAAGGAAATCGAAATACGAACATGAAAAGGTAGTTCTTTGAATTTTTTCAGTTTAATCTAAAATACAATCTCCAAATATTGTTATACTCCTCTTTGCAAGAATGAAGTGGAAAGCAAATGAACCATTAAGAAGGATGGGAGAAAAAAGTAAAGTGTTGTAGTTGTGTGAAGCATTTTCTAAATAAAAATAATTTAAGAACTACTGATGCAAATTTTGTATTTAAGAATACTGTCTACATAAAAACAAGGCAAATAGGCCTGTGTTACTATCGCAACCCTATATAAACAAAAATAGAAGCAAAATAAAAGTTTTAAAATGTTGGAATTAAAGTTTCTCTTCGAAAATTCAGCATAGTTTTCTTACGTCATTTTGACATTTTTTGTAGTTATTTGTTTGCACATTAAGACAGGGGCAAATTCAGGCACTTTTTGTTGCTTGGGACTGAACTATTTGTTGTACCTTGGTATTTGACTCTGGACTGTTTGTAGTTAAAACTGCCTGGGCCCTGGACACAACTGATTGCGCTGCAGTTTGATAAACATTACAAGTTGAGAAAATGATTAACATAAATTAGCAAAGCTCAGTTTCTGTTTTTTAAAGCATGTACAGTAAATGCTCACTTAATGTGATCACGGTTAATGTTATCGTCCAGATATTATTATCAAATTGCCAAAGTTCTGTCCATTTGCATTTCAAAATGTAAAAAATACTTTGCTTGTCATGATCAACTATGCAGGTATGGCAACATCCAACACTGAATCTACAATTCTAAAAATATGTTGTTTTTGAATATTTGGATGTTGAATTTTCTATGGTGTAAGCATGGAAAATGTAGTAAAAGTTAAAACACACGAAAAATTAAAAATAAATAAATTTGTCAGATGAGATCAAAATGGGTTATAAAAATTTCCAAATAACAGTGAAATGTCACCAGGTATAGGGTTGAGTTGCCAGACAGCTTTGTTTCGATTTCAGCCAACCATTTAAAATTAGGCGAAAAAACAATCTTAAATGTGCCCCCAATCCCTATACTTGCATTAAAAAGGATTTCAACTTATACTCATTTAAAAAAAAAAAAAAACTTTGAATGATGATGTACAACAAAAATTGACCGAGATATTTCATATTAAAACGGGAGTTCATGTTCAGGGGCCATACACAAATATTCGCAGTTGTATGCAATAAAATACCAGTTTCAGTTAAAAGATTTAAGTGACCAGCATTTCTGTGGAAATTTTCTGAAAAGTGTTGATCAGTATAATTTTCTTCCCAAAACGAAAATCTTATTCACTGAATCTTACAAAATTCGTGTTCTAGAAATCACCGGCAGGCTTCTGAATTGGGCCAATTCGTCATATTATTTGCATTAAGTAAAAATGAAAAATACTTATAGTTTAATGAATTTTTTGTACAATTACCAGAATGAAGATGCCAATAAAGTTTAGAAGTGATAATTGCAATAAAACAGGTTTTAAAGAACTTTAAGTTCTAAAAACTGGTATAGATATTTAAGTATTAAACATAGTTCTTAAAAAATTTTGCCTTAGGTTATAATAATTACAACATGTGCACTTTAAAACAAAATTTCAAATATTTAGATATGATTTTACTTATAAATAAATGTGTACGTGATAAGAATATTAATAGCACATTTTTAAACTTTGAAAAATTCTTTCTTAATATGAAATAGACACTAGTAAATTTAAAAAGAATATCATTGAAGGGCATTTAAGGAAAGCAAAATCAACCTCAAATTATTCTCATGCATTAAATTTATTGATTCGTGTGACTTCACGAGATATCTAATTAGAAATATTAAATACATTTATGAAGTAAAACTATCCAGAGTCATTAAAATCATTATATATTGCTATTTTCATGATGACTACTTCAGGCAGCTGGAAGCAGGAGTTCTAGTTCTTAATAAAATAAAATATGCTCTGATTTTTAAAAGGAAAGGAAGAAGCATGAAACTTTCAAAAATTTTGAACAAATTCAGATAAAATACGTCTTATATTTTGTTAATCTCCAGCTTTAAAGCACAGCTAAAAGTGGGCTAAAAATAGTTCACTGTGTTAGATTAACTTTCGAGCTGCAAAAGAATTATGTAAATATATGCCCTTTGCAGCAAATTTATCAACCTTTTATTTAACATGTGATACAGGTGTTTTTTATTCGAACCAATATTGCTGCACCATACAGAACTTGAAACACCCACATTTTACACTGTCATCTGTGTCAAGCTAGCTATGTTCCCTGCTTTGTTTGTTTTGCAGGTCTAACTTGTGCTTGCTACAGTTGCTAATTTCCTTCCTATTTTTTTTTTTTTTTTATGAATAGACTCAAACATCTCAGTGATTATTTGTTCACTATGACATCCTCCCCCCATTTTGACTGTTATGACTACTGTGATAATGATATTTATCAGCCTGACTTCTGGCTTTTGGGATTCATATCACTTCAAAAAATTATAAATATATTTTTTATATTATAAGGCCCATGGTCAATTTTCACATTTATTTGTAACCTACTTCCTCATAAGCTACTGATTTCAAATTTTTTACAAATATTATTCGATGACAATGCAATGCGATTTTTTCATAATTTGATTAAGATACACAAAATTTAAGAATGAAATGGTTTTTTGAAGCTAATGCAGCAGTGTTCCATATCGACCCAAATCATATAAAATCCCCAAGATGTGAAAATACAGGACAAGTGAGCAAAATCATCCTAACAAGGAATCAAAGGAATAAAAAGGTACTTTATTGAAAAAGTAGCTCTGAACATAATTGAAAGAAAACACAGAAACAATCATGTGACAGTTGCCAGAAAAATACAGTCTTTAGAGAGGGATATAATCATCCCTAATTGCAATCCAAAAATATAACATCTCTTCATGCTGAAAAAAACGTTGTCAAGGAATTGCTGAGGTATCGCTTCCCATTCCTCTTGCAGCGCCAATTTATGTTAAATCATTGCTGGCAGCTGGTCACTTGCTGCCAACCAACACGCAAGAAGCTTCCACTTGTATTTTGTTAGATTTAGGTCTCTTGACCTTGCAGGCCAATTTATGCGTTGAATATCTTCACTCTTCAAGAGCTCTGAGATAGCTACTGTACGATGAGATGCAGTGTTGTTTCTTGTGGACAACCACATGCAAATGCTCAGACAGTTGTTCCTGTCATTTGAAATGTTCTCAAGGCTTGTGAAACAATGTTGTCGGTGATTCCGAACTGCTCCACTACATTTTGACCTTCTTCCAATTTCCCAATGACGAAATTTCGGGTGCAGTCATTCAGTCATTGCCTGTTGGTCCTATCACATGATGATAGCAACTTGATGTCCTTGAAATCACTGTAAACTAACTGCACTGCTAAGTGCACACTGCGTGCTTTATACCATTCTGATGCATCTTCTTCCTATGCCATGCATTATATACATGCAAGTCCTATTGTACTGGTTTTTTTTTAGTAGTAGTCTATCTTCAGATTGGTATTTTGGAGCATTATTTCCTTGCGCTACAGAATGCTAATTTCTTAGCCTTGTTCTTAATTTTTTCACACTATATAATTTTACAAGACCTATTAAAAAAATTTTCTCAAAAGTAAATTTAAAGATATCTTTATTGAATTTGTATATTATGTGTGTACATATGCCCTCATTAAATACCTTTCTTTACTAGATTACATTAGGTTTGTTCAGAACTTCTAGAATAATCAGTTAGATCTTTTAAAGCATTTTCAAAGGAATTAAAATACTGAAACTGCAAAATTTGACACATTTCATATTTAAGTTGCATTTTTAGTCGAATTTTTAAGACATATTCAAAGCAAGTATTTTACAATTTTATTTCTCAAATTTTGTAGCTTATTGTATTTACATTAGTACCCACATAGGAAAATAAAAATGTTTCATATTTTTCAGTATGTTATAGTACCTTGCATTGTTTCGAAGCATAAAATATACAAAACGTTTTTAAAGACTTAGAAGTAAATTATCACTATGTCGTGTAAATAACCATAGAGACAGGGTTAAATCCACTTGTGCTTAAAAAATAAAGACAGAAATCATGGTTTAAATCAAAGATAATGGATTGATTTAACTTTATGATAATAAGTTAGCCTAACAGCTATACAATTAATGTGCAAGTTAGCTTTGACCTAAATGTTGGTGTAACAAGCCTAATAAGAATAACGCAATGCTGCAGCATACAGCTCTCACAAAAATCAAATTAGTAATGTGGCCTTCAAGCAGGCAGAACATGTTCTGTTTCTACCCTCTGTAACCTTCCTTTGAATATCATGCAAGTTAGAAATTTACATTCTGGCTGGAAAATGGAAATGAGGAGGACAGAAAAGTGAATTAACATAAAATAACTGGTTAAAGAACTAAACAAGACCTTACAATGTATTAAATTTTTTTTTCCATTTCCCAATTTTAAAATCTTAAGGCAAAAAATTTTTATTAATTAAAATTTTCAAATCTTATTATGGCTTGAATTAATAGGCAACTGATTTTTATTTTATTTTTTTTTCTTTCAAATTTTCCAATTTTAATATCTTACTGAAGTTTAAACTGGAAGGAATATGGTAGTTTTCTACAAAATCTTAAATTCTAAAAGCATCTGTCTTGAATCATAACCTTTCTTACACATTTACGAATATTTAAGTGATGAATAAAAACAGACTTGAATACTTATAAATATTAAATTAAAAATACACAAATAAAGAAAACAAGCAGGCCAAAACTCGAGAATAAATAATGACAACCTATTCTCTTTCTTTGCTTTAATAAATGTATATTTAATGCATTCAAAAAATGACACTTGTGTATGCAAATAATTATAAACTCATATTATTTGCAAAAAAAATTACATTTCTTATGGAAACTTTCAGCTACACCTCATGGCATTTTGATTTTGATAGAGTTTGTAACCTGGAGAAAATTAATAGAAATTATCTTCATTAACATTGCAGATGTTCATTGGTCAATCTGGTTCTTTTCTTAAACTAGCTAATTTTCAGTTGTGAGAGTAAACTGTTAATAAATGTACTCTAAAAAAAGGGGGGAATTACTCTTATCACAAAAATTCATAACTGAGGGAATTTATCTTTGGGCAAGTATGGAAAAAAATTCTGCAACTTTAAAATCTCTTATTAAAATTTGTTTCACAATGTAAATTAATTGGTTCTGTTTGTGGATTTTCTAGTGTGTTACTCATGGTAATGAAAATAATGTAAAATTGCACTCCAAATTATACATATCTTAAGCTGCTTCTTAAAATTTTTCTTATAATAATAGTAACTAATTTATAGGAAATGCCACTTTGAGTCCACTGCCCTATACATTATTTAACTAAAAAATTTGCTACTTAATCTAAGGAAAAAACTGCTTTCCATTTTAATAAACACTCTGAAACTAAATTACCCCATAAAAGTCTAAATAGTGACCATATTATAAATATTTATTTAACGAACTCTATATTTCGTACTCATGTTTGCCTATTATTAAAAAGAAATGCTCTTCCCCAGATAAAAAAGACGTACTTAACATGTCACATATGACATTTATGCAGAAAACTTTTCTCACCACAATCTACTTTGTATGATGAAGTGTTGAAGTGAAACGAATGGTAAGTTAAAATAACTATCAGTCCACAAAACACATATACAATTTATTAAGAAGTGTCTATGGGAGAAAAAATCAAAATACACATACAAAGCTTTTAGAACCAGATACTGTTTCGAGGGTGCCCATCTTATTCATCATAATTGTTCTCTTCTCTATCATTTCCTGCGGAATGAGAACGTCTGTGCTCTCGTGATCGACTTCTGAAAAACAAGAACAAACACCAAAGATTCTTAAGAGACTTTTGTTACATCACTAAATACTATTATCATTTATATCCATCTCTACCTTCATTTATTATCTTATTCAGCAAACTATTTCATACTTTCATTTTGCATATAAGTTACCAGCAATGTATGAAAACCAGCATACAATAGAATATCTAGACGCTTTATAGAACGGTAAAACCTGGCTGGTAATGCAGGAAACGATTAAAATTTCACACATTCCACAAACCAGCAAAGTAGGAAATATATCTTCATTTCACATTGAATATTCATACATTTAAGACATCACACGTGATCCATACATTTATTACATTCATTTCATAATTCCACACGCTGTTTTCTTTAATAAGATAGACAAATTTCATTTTGCATAACTTTAATTTTTCTTCATGTATTTTGAACAAAACTTTTATTTTAATGGCACACTTTCATTATTTTTTTCAAAATAACATTTGTATATTTGATAAATGCCCATCTTTTAAAAAAGAGACATATCATGATCCTTTTTCAAACTTTGCATAAATAGCATTTATCCTTCTATAGAACACCTACGGAAAGTATACAGTAATTCTAATATTTCATACTTCGTCTGAATTGCCAGGCATTCTACAAAATGCTTAGGTATTCTATAGAATGCCAGCAATTCCCTCACGGCCATTAACAAATACATTCAGTGTTCACAGTATTGTGACCTTCGCATCTGATAATGCCAGTATTTAACAATGTGACCATCTAATGACAAATTTGGTTCCAGCATTCAATGGTGGGTAGAGTCTATTATGTTTGGCAAAACAGAAACCATTAAAAAAAGGGTGTGTCCTCACCGGAACTCGAACACCAGACTTTCCGAGTGCTAGCCAAATACACTTTTCAGTTACACCATAAAGCTATGCAGTAAGGAAGAAGAAAAACTTAAAGGTGAACCATCAAATGCCAAATTTAGTCTCAGCATTTGACTGTGTTTTGATAATACCAGAAACATTAAACATGATGTAAATCAACTCTTCTGTGCATTGAAGTAAGCAGTTTGAAAGATGTTCTCCTAAGCTAGGAGCACAAATTTATTTAATTTAAAGTGATGACCTACTTTTCTGGCCAGTTCAACGTTCTTTTATAAACCTGCATTTAGAAGTGAATTACTTTATTCATTAACACTACATGCTATGGACAGGGTTTGTACATATTTCTGCACATGGAAATTAAGTACTTCTAAGAGCCTTTAATGAAAAAAATTAAGGACCTATGAGCAAATGGGAACTGAGTAAATTCAATTAAAAATATTATCTATGCCTGAACTACATTTTTGTAACACCATTCTAAAAAGAAAATAGATCCGTATGTAGGATGAATTATTATTAAACATGAATTAATTAACAAATTATTAATAAGTTTGAGAATAAAACCAACTTTATAAAATATATTAAGTAGCATTAAATATTTTACATTTATAATTGTTGAACATACTTGAATAAAGATAAGTGACATTTTATTTATGTTTTGCTAATAGTTGGCTTTATGTTTTTTTTAATTAATTAATTAAATTTATATATATATATATATAAATATTAACAAGTAAGAATGCCAAAAGCCATAGTACATCCTAAACCCTCTGAAATCCTATTCGAAGAAGCACGTTAGTGCCAAAATTACACATTAAATACAATTAAAACTTAAAATCCTAAGTAAAGATTCACATGAAAATATTTTTGTCACATACTTGCTTAGTCTAGAGGTTTAGTAAATAGGAAGTATATTTTATGTCAAGTGGCATAGATTAAAATGAGAAGTAAGATCACAATCAGCGTGATTCATAACAAAAGATCGCCCTGTCACTGCTGCTGTTTGCCTAGAGAAAGACCTGCTGATTAGAACAAACCTAAAAGGCCTGATATAGGCATGGTTGGCAAGATTTGAAAGTTAGTTGGGCTCTGTCTGTCACAGTTAGCGTTGTAGCTTCGTGTAGGTTCAATAAGCCACTAAAGCACCAAAGGTGATAAGTTGTTTTGTATTGTTTTAAGTCTCACTAGATGCAAAGAATAAGTTTTACTTGAATTTTTACATTTTTGTGACCACGGTAATGATTAATGAAAGGCAATAACTCGCTTTAATATGCAGAGATAATTTTTAAGGGTAAGCAGTTAGTTATAAATAATTAAATTAGGTAGTTATATAACCTTAGTCATTATGGATTTACATGGCCAATATGAAATTTTATTTATTTTTTAACAATATTTGGTAAAAAGCTCTATTAAAATCACAATCTAATAAAATTTCACAGTTTAAAATACATTAATTTATGACATTCATTCTTAAACAATATTAGGATATTTGCACATTAAAAGCTACAAAACATTTATGTTTTGTAACAACCCTCAATATTTATGCGTCTTTTTAATTTGAAGCCTTCCCAGACATTTTGGCTAATTTAAATCAATTTCCTTCTCTTTAAGCCTCTTTTCAAACTATCAGAAAATTGTCTCAATACGCAAACCAGTTTTCTCATTAGTTTCTGCATGCTTTATCTCCTAACTTAGAAACCTCTCTACAATATAGCTATGAGGGTTTACTTGATCTCGTAAAAGTTAAATAGTCCAAAACCTCCCGACAGACATGAAGCAAATTATCGCTATGTCTGAAAGTAACTACAATGTCAGACAAAGATTTCAATAAGCCTCTTATTTAAAAAAAAACTTAGAACATAAAGGCATGTTCTGATGCTAACAAAATCAATTACAGCTGTGGTGATGTAATTAAACAAGAACAGTCAAATTCAAACTAAAAATGTGGACTAGTGATCAAAAACTATACAATTTAATTTTAATTTAAGCTGGCTCCGTAACTGTTATCATATGAGGAAACAGAAATGAGAAACTATAGTAAAGGCTGAAATCATCAACAACTGGGTAATTTACATAATAATAACTGTACATATCTTTGAAGAATAATTTTCTTTATGTATTCAGTTTCCTTCTTCAACACATTTCCTTTTCATTTTAGAATTTTTGGATCTAATTAAGGATTCCTGTTATTCTAAAAAAAAACTTAATGCATTAGAATCTATAGAAAAAGCTGCTAATTTGATTTCTTTAGCGATATCAAAATTCAGAAGAAATATGAATGGCTAGTTATAGAGCTGATATGGCAGAATTTTTAGAATTTAGTGACAAACTGAGCAACAAAATCTAGAAATGTTATAACTTTTAGAATTTAGAGCTGTAAGCAGAATTTAGAAAGGTACTAGGCAGCAGAATTTAGGATTCACAGAGATTGCATCAGGTGGGAAAATGCTTAGTGCCAGTTCTGTATGATGCATTAAAGCATATTATATGAATCTTTTAAATTGTCAGTTTTCAATTTCTTTATTAATATAAAAATGCATTTCTATACCAGCTGTCCATGTGATAAGGTTAGAAGCATTTTTGATATTTTCTATGCTTGTGTCCATTGAAAAGTAGAGAAAATAAAGGGAAGATAAACATGTTAAGAAAAAGGTTCTAGTATCAGAAGTAAAACAATCAAATATTATGCTTTCATTGTTCTTCCAGACATTCTCCAAAAAGTACGATATTCATCACAAACTTTCTGTAAAATACATCCATTATATGTTAATACCATGGAGACATTTTTCATTTTGTCACATATTACTGGAGTCTTCTAGAATCATGGGTCTATAAATTTTGCCTTCAAATCCTTCTAACTTTCCAAGCTGCAGTGTCTAAAATCCTAAAGAAAAATTATCCCTACTAATTCTGTAATAGACAAAAGCTAGAAATATTTGGGGGGGGGGAAGGAAAAGTGTAAAATTAATTTTATAGAAAAAACTGATGCATATTCTGAGACAATTAATTACATGGGAAAAACTCTTACTATGAAAAATTAAAAAGAAGACATTTTTTAATTAATTACATAGCTAATTTCGCGTTTAGTAAAAACTGTTTCGTAAATTGTGTTTTATAGTATTATACCTTGTTTATTTCTCAGATTCAAAATATTGTATAATAAGTTGTTAATGGAACTTTACAATATGATAGCGAAAAATAAAAATATTTTATTTTAATGTTATTTTTTAAATATAATTTTAATATATTACCATTATTTTAATGAAATTTAT
>KK121807.1:120415-131706 GCA_000611955.2 Stegodyphus mimosarum
TGTGTTAAAAAAATCGTCGAAAAATTCCCAGATCTCGGAATTAAAAATTTTCTATAAAAACTGATCTTAAAATCGCTAAAATGTTGATAAGTCGCCAAATTTAGAACCGTTAAATAAAAAAATTCACATGAATAAAAGGGAAAAGTTGTTTAAGAGCTCTTCATTAGAAAAAATGAATTTCTAAATGCTTATGTTTCACTTCTTGCTTAGAAACTCAAGTATCCCACTATCTACATTAGATATAGAAACAAATTATAACACAAGAACCCATTCACCCATTCAAAAGATAACCATTTAGGTCAATGAATCACCAAAAATATTCCTCCAAAATGTTAATTCACACTCAAAATGGCAGTCGTAAAAACAGACAAAAATTTCAGATGATTAAAATTACGGACCTTTTGCCGATTAAGAATCTCAAGAACAACCCCTAATACCACACCTTCATTTAGAGTTTCGCCCATTAAGAATTCATTAATATCTTCAAATGATAGACAATGAAGACAACTAATCAACAAAATGAATGATCTTTTATCCACATTTTGCTTTGAGCTGCCATTTCACCAAATACAACCACAAAGTACACATAGTGTTAAACTGCCATGCAACTCCTCTCCTAAAAAAAAAAAAGGACAAAAGGTCTCCATAAACAAAACCCTTCTGTGGTCCCCCTCCGGCCAAAAAGGCCAGATGAATGCTCTTTTATCCACATACTGCTAGAATATCAAAGACAATCTTATATGCATGCAAAATGTGGATATGAGCCAGTTTCTCTTGAAAGTCCTCCATGTTGCATTCCCCCTTTAGCAGATACCCTTTTTTGTGCTACCATAATCAAACAAAAAAAAAAAAAAAAGGACAAAATGGATGTTCTTTAATCCACATACTATTGAGTTGCTATGGCACAAAAGAGAACCAACTTGAACTTCCCTAGGCGAGTAATTATCTCAGATACTGCAAAATAATTTTCTCTCACAACCATTGCCAGATGAACTTTTACACCAAGCTATTTAAGAACATGCTGTTGTTGATCATTTTACTCCATATACAGACACAACTGCTCACTAAGTATCACTAATTCTTAGCTAGCTTACTCTACAAGAGTCTTGCATCTGTTCAACAAATCTTTCATAAGTGCAAATTTTTCTATTAATTTTACCGCACATTATATAATGATAGTCATTCATACAGGGAAATGCCAAAACACAAGCAAAACAAGTACTTAAATATTAAAAAAGGAAAAGCAAAAATTTGCCAAAAAACAGTAAATAGTTGTCAACTTGTGTTTGCAGCAGCATAACACAAGTTAATTTGCTACTGCAAACATATGACGTCATTAAATTTTAGGAACACTTACAAGTCAAAGTTTTAAGAATTTTTCCCAGTATTTATATATTTTGATCATGCCTCTACGGGATTTAACAAACAATGAAGATGATTCTATTACTTTCTTAAGTATAATATATTGTTGCGTGCATATGGGTTCATAATGGATTGAATGCACATTGAACTGATGACAGCTTGATAGAATTTATTTTTCCAAAAGAAACACTACAATTCTAGAACTTCCCACAAAAATACCAGTACAGCTCTTCTCGGTATAACAAAGCCCAATCAGTAGTTACTACTTCAAACTATTAAGAAGTTAACCGCAGCACAATGCAAAGCGCATATAAAGAGCGAAGTTTGCACAGAGATCACATAGTATTCCAAAGTTTACTTTGAACTGAAAAACTAATAGCCCTTACTGTCTTATATAGTTTTCACCCGGCCAACGAGAAATTTCCAGCACTTTCCATTTCTTGAAGGAAGGCATTTATGGTTAAAGATAAATATAAGGGCCAGATACAGGGATCAATTACAGTTTTACAGGGAAAACACCAAAATGTCGCTAAGTTTGGTGACTTTTGAGGATTTCTCAGCAAATTTGGTGAAAAAATTTAGTCACCAAAACTATCGCCAGCTTAGCGAGATAGCCATTTACCTCAATGTTAGATAGACTTCTCCCTGTAATCTTATTTTTCTGGCATGTTACATTATACAAAAAATACTATAATTTTATATATAACTTAACTAAAATTATTTACATAAACCCAAAATTTATAACAATATATATTGCCAAGTAACCGTCAGTGGGTACTTATGGAAAATCTTGTCGAGCACAAGAGACGGTGCCATACTAAATACAAGAAAAAAACATTCTATTCTTATTTTTCTTTCAAATTTATTATATTATCATTTATTTACATTTAATTTTTCATTAAAAATTTCCATTATTTTTTCCATAATATCACCATATTGTGGCCATTAACACATTTTTTTGAGGCCGGCAAAATTCCATAACTTTGATGCTCTTTTGTAGTAGGCAAGTCCCAAACTTTCATCTTCCCCCCCGAAAGCGCGTGATAAAGAGAAAAAAGGAGTCTTTACTCAAAAATAATAACTAACAGATGTAATCAAGATTACACAAAACCCAGTGTGTTTGAAGATGACTTTTCCATTTTTGGCAAAAATCACGTAGTTTGGTGCTCTTTAATAGGCAAAAATGGTCAACGGGTTTTTACGTAAGTACCCCGTCAGTGTTCCATTTTGCACATTTTGGAGTTCATACAAAAAATATTGGGCTGGTTCAGGGTTCTTCAAAACAGCATAACAACACACATAGAGGTACAGAAAGACATTATTTGAAATTGTATTTAGTAGAGTTGGTGCGATGACATAAAGTTGTACCTCAGGCTAAAGAAATTTTTGAAGCTATTTTAGAAGTGAACATCAAACATTTTCCTTCCAAAATAAAGAAAAACTGCTTCTAGGGTTCCACACTACTAGAGCCAATTTCGACTTTCAGAAAGGCAAAGCAAGTTTCCAGCAACTTTGGTTTCCAGTAACCTCGAGAATCGAGAGACTCACATGCGCATGTGCAGTGCATGTTGAACTACAGAAAATAACTTCCCATTCTCATATAAAACAAAACTGGTTTAATCCTAGTATATGGTACACATTGGATTTGGTGACAATATGATGAGCAATAAACAGGTCATTTTGGTGTTGACGATAATTTTCAATATCATGCCAAGGCCATAGCGTGCATTAGGATATTACCACAAAATCTTTTAAACTTTTTCTTTCTTCTATTTAATAAATGCCTTAGTTGTCATTTTGCAGTAAAATAAAAAATAGTAATCAGTCATCTAGGCTAACAATTTAACTATATTTGCCAAAATATCATTGAATACTGTAATTCAATTTTCTAAGTAATTAATCTTACTTTAATGTTATTTGTATCATTTAATGCAGCTTCTACCCTCTATTTTTTATTATTATTAGTTAATAATACTTTCAAATTTCCTGCAATTTTCTTTGGCATAATCCTGAAAGTAATTCTAGCAGTATGGTGGCATACTATCACGAAATTTACTATCATGAAATTTAATGCACATATTTTTTGCTATATATGTGCAAATTTTTGTGTTTTCAAGTGGTACCATAATTAATCTCCCTCTCAGCACAGCCAATGCACACTACATGGATAGATTGGGATTTTCTTAAAACACACCTAGAAAACCTGGAAAAGTCAGGGAATTCCATTCTCCTGTTTGAGTGGCAACCCTGTGCATCAAATTACCACCAAAGTTAGCCAATCCTTCTCGATTAGCACATAGGTACTACAATATATAAACATATATTTTTAAACTGTTACTTGAAATCTGAGAAGGACAAATCTTCTCAGTAACAACATTATAAAACTATTTTATACATTAAAATACTATCCATATTAATGCACCAATCCTTTTCTGAGATTGCTTCTACTGCATGAGAAATTTAATCAATTGGGAAAAACACATACTGGAAAATATTTTTAGAAAACAAGGCGGTCTTTACCTTTTTGATTTTTCTTTGCTATGCCTGTCACCTGATTTTTCTCTGCGATGGCTGCGACTCCTGTCACCATCTCGAGACCTGTGACGTTCCCTGGAGCGGGATCTACGATGATGTCTGCTGTGTTTCCTGCGTTCCTCCGAATTGGATCGAGTGCGATGGCGGCGGCGTTCCCGGGATGAAGAACGGGATCTAAAAATTCAAAACGAAAATATTTTAACCAATATCTACAAACTCAAGCAAAAAATCAAAATATAAAAGACAAAAAATTGAAACATATTAATACCTATTGAAATTAATTTACACCACATTTTCTTGTGTACAATCTGCAATTTTTTATAAAAAAGCAGATAAAAATCAGGGATGCAGCTTATACACACTAATGATTAGAAATAGGTACATACAAATACGGCAGCACAGCAGTGTGTATTTAACGAGTATAAAATAAACTGTTGTTGAGTGAATGTTCCATAGGATCGTACAAGTTGTGGTTACATGTCTAAAATCAGTACCAGCAAGTGTTATTGTAATGCAGGCAACTAATCTTGTTAAGAACGAAAAACCAAAATTTAATACATTGGTTCACATCTACACGATGCAGTGCATTTTGGAAAAACATGGAAGCATTCTGAAAAACATGTAAACACTTTTATTAAAGCATATGAAACACATGCAAGGACAACCAAAACATTCCAAACTAAAAACTAACACTAATTCTCATGTATTTTAGAATCTGACATCACTCTACCCTAGCTTCAATTCACTTCAGTTTGGAACATCCTCCCCTGGTTCACACATGGGCAGAGTCACAAACATAAAACAAGTACAGCTGAACAAATCCAGTCTCTTAGGTGCTTTTATATGCCTACCAAAAGAGGTATATCTTTCAATTATTACATCATCAGGAGACAAATTACTCTCAAATCCAGAAAGTTCAGAAGCAGATTTTTCCTAACTCAAAACAGATTTACCTAAAATCTGTTTTAACAATTTTTTTACTATGTAAACCCAACGTTCCCACCAGGCTGCAGCAGATGGTATAAATTTACAAATTATTTTATGTGTGAAGCTCTCCCTGGAAATTTGTCTCAATCTAATTTAGAAAGGTCATTAAATGTGCTGAACTTACCTAGCAATAAATTGCTTATGCACCAACAAAAAAAGTATCTGAAGATAAAGAATTTATCAGTTCAAGTTAAATGGCTCAAAACATTGTGCAAGTAAACAATGCTATCTGCACCTTTTCCCACTTTTCTAACACACAGGGCTGGCCAAATCAATTCATACAGTTTCAAAAGCCAAACACTCTAACTCATTATGCTAGCAAAAGTATAGGTTTGCTTGACATAGATTTAACTTTAAATCATTCACATGTCATGTAATTTATATAAAACATTTTTAATTGTTTTCCAAGTTTTAACTATCCAAAATCTTTCCTGTAACAAGATTCGCATTATTTCAATTCCAGCATGAGACATTTCTTCATATGTACAAATTTGATCAACAGCTTAATAAATTCACATTTGTCTGGTACAATATTGGATATTAGAAGGATTCTTCATCAGCTTGATTAATTATCTTACTTCTTATTCTTAAAATAATATCCTTACCTTTAACAAAATTAAAAAACTTTACATCAGGTAAATAACAGCTTTGAATTCGATGACTCAAACAATTTTCAGAATTTTCAATTTCGGAAAAAGAAATTTCACTTGATCTCAGTTTGCCAACAATTATTTGTAAATCTTAAGACCCAAGCAAATACTCTAAGCTATTTACCATAATTTGTTATGTTGTTTAGAAGCCAAAGGGTGTGTCTTTTACCAAATCAATAGTCACCATTATAGTCTTTTTTCCCTCTCTTTACGTCTACTTCTTTAAGCTGACTATCAATTTCGCCAACATTCAGGATTTAGTCATAAATACCCCTCCAACCACCAAGAAACAATCATGCCCCTAGCAGAATAGCTACGCGACAGTAAATCAGCAATATTCATACCCCTCGAATATGTTTCCATGCCGGAGGGTTTATCAACTGATGAATTCTTTAACTTCTTTGGTCATGAAAACTAACCAATTTCAGCTCTTATCCATCAAATGGATATAGTAGAATCAGATCAAAGTCTTTTTGTAAGATTTGGTGGGCCATGCACTTTGGTACTAGAATTCACATTCTTAACACCTATATTACAAGCCACCAACTCCAAACATTGCACACTCAGGGGTCTAAAGGAGCTGTTCTTGACTCTGTTCTAACGAGAACTACTTTCACGTCAGAATTAACTATTGCTTGAGTAAAGACGCATGCAGCATACATCCTCTTGCTAGCATCAACAAAAACGTGCAATCCAGAAAATAATTAATTGCAATATAACAAAAGAAAGTTAAATTTTTTAGTTCATGTACATTTTTATACCATTTTCAGAATTTATTCACAATAGCTGGTGGTAATTTAAAATCCCAAGTTATTTTTGTCTTATTGTTACAAATCTAGTACCAATAGCTTCGGAAGCAATGTTGTTGAAGTCAACTAGCCAAGAGAATTGAAAAGCTTTTTGTACTACTGACCAAATTAATCTCTTAGTTATTTTCATCTCACATGCCAATTGCTAAAAATTAGTGTAGCATCTTAAAAGTATCATTATTAGTCTCAGATTATCCCTCAAATTGATGTCTTGAATGCACTGCTTTCAAAGCCACGCAAATTAAAACAACCTCTTGACGTGATTATGTCGACTATTCTATACAGTTATCAAAAAGTCCAGTTACACAATTGTTCACATAGAATGACCTCTCAATTTTTTAGCAGTTTCATCATATGGTGGAGCGCAGTTTTCTAAAAGATGCATTCAACAAATAAGGGCCAGAGCAAACTCCAAATATATGTCAATAATTGTTATAAATTTTTTGCCCTTCACTACATGGAGGAGAAAGCTGAAGAAAATCTCTATCTTCAAGTGTTACAGATAACATCAAAAAAATTTCTGCAATGTTCTGCAATGTCAGTTCTTATACCAACTGGATGCATCCTAAAATGATCAAGAATATGAGGTATCATTTCTATGTAATTAAATTAACTCCTGTAAATAAACAATCATTTAAAAACCATTATTTCCCTCTCTAAGAGCTCCGGTGTCAAAAACAAGGATAATTTTTTTAAGTTTTACTATCTAATTTAATCACAAGGCTATAAGACAAGTAATGACATGTTTTACTGAATTCAATTTCTGGAATGCATCCAATGATACTCATTACTCATTTTCTCCATTCCTGGAATTTGATAATCATTTAAAAGTTGCTTCATTGTAACTTATTAAGCACTTTTCATGCCTCTTTCAGACTAGTTTTCATTATCAGATAAATAAATAGAATTGCACTTCTAGCTCGTATCTCCCAGATAAATTTTATTTTTATTTTATTTTATTTGGGGGGGGGGGCTAATTTCACTGAATTTTATAATTCTGTTCTAATAAAACTTAATTAGAAAAAACTTGCTGAAAATCATTAGGGGTGAGGAAATTGCAAAATTTTTCCTTTAAGAGCTAAAAATTAAAAACCCAGAGACAGGTATTGATAAGAAGCATTCAAATTTGGCACTACTTATAAAATAAAAAAGAAAATGAAGTAAAATACAGTGAAACCTTGGATCACAAATAAATTTCCTAAGAAAAAAGATCTTGGATGATGAACAATGAATGTCTCAAGATATGAGCAAGTACATTGGCAACAAATGATACTCCAAAATGCAATGCAGGTTATGTCTTCGAGTTTGGTTTGCTTTTTTTTATCATCATACAGTACCTGAAGGCTACCAGCCTAAGAAGAGGGATACCTTTGTGGAGGAAGCTATACACATTACACATTGGAAATATCTTCCAAAGGAAGGTTATTTCTAATTATTTTCTATAAAATTTGCAATTCGTAGAACATTATCACTCTGATAAAGCAGTATTAAGCTACTGCATAAACATTTGCAATGACTAATAACAGGTCTTGCTTTAAATATATTTTAAAATATTAACAAAAACAAATCATGCTGAAAACATTTTTAATAAGAATAGGTTACAGAAATTCTTAAGTAGACAAAAGCTGTGTTAAAAGAAAAGGAACTGAGATATGACATTTTTATGAAATAGGATTTCCTTTTCAAACTATAACCATCTTCACTTTTGGCTTCTTCACTTTTTCTACTTTCCTTTGTACAGATGCAGTAAAATTTAAGTTTTTAAATTTTTCGTGTGTTAAATATTGTGTATGTGTCATGTTTACTGAATTCCACTGGTTTTGCATTAAGAATTTACATTCGAAGTAATATCTTCTAAGCAATTATCCAGGAACAAATTAATTCATTTTACATTAATTATTATGAGGAAATTTTTTTTGGTTTACGAATATTTTGGATGACGAACCACCTTCACGATCAAACTAAATTCGTTAACCAAATTTCACTGTACATTTTATTCAAAAATCCAAGGGAAAATGTTCCACTTTTTAAACATTAAATCACAAAAAAATTGTTTAAAGCTACCTGTGACGCCTGGATCGTCCTCTGCTTCGACTTCTTTCACGACTGTCAGCCCATGACTTGCCCCAGTCTCGGCCTCGTTCTTCTCGCTCTCGTAGGTAGTCGCGATCACGATCCAGTCTTCCCTTCTGCCGTTTCTCATTCACCACTGCCTTAACACACAAAATTGTGCATTTGAAATGAAAAGCCTCAAATCAATTTCAGCAAAAGCACAGAAGTAAAAAATTAATGCACTTGATTCTTTTTAATTTGGCAGTATTAACTCTTTTGTTTCATTCCATTCACAATAAGTTTACGTTTCTAAAAGTAAAAATGCATTGAAAACATGTGAACAAATTTCTGTGTAACTTCTATTCTTAAACTAACATTAGGGATGACTGCAATTCTATTTCAAAAACCTGAAAACTACCTAGGAATAAAAATCTTACATAATTTCAAATAGTTTAGGATAACAAGGTTAAACACATGCATATATACATATTTTCAAACAAGCAGAAAATATAATTTTTCAAAATTTATTAAAAAATTGCTTTTCATGAGATCGAGTTTAATTTTGGGGAACTGCTGTAGTAATAGTTTTCTTTGCTAACATATAAAAGTTCAGTGCGATCAGCAATACATTTTGACACTTTCGATTTTCACTTAAGTATCAGATTAGAGCTTGGAAGTTTGCATGTTAACAAGTATTGGATATGAGGAACTGCTAGAAAGAGACTGATTTGTGGAATATAAGAAATTTTGGTAAGTTTTTCAATTATTCACTAAGTTATCTCTAAAATCTTTACCAATAGGGTCTTTAGAGTGATTTTCTGACCCAAAACCTTGTATTTTTTCATGACAAAAATAAATAATATTTCAGTCTGCTGTCAGTTTGTAAGGACGTTTAGTGTTCTATCATATAAATATATTTCATATAAATGACTTTTTGTGATATTTTTTGGAATGGCTGTCTTCATATTTTCCTTTGCTTTAAATCTTTAGTCATTAAATTAGAACTTGGAACTATGCATATCAGCATGTGTTAAAGATGATGAACTGCTAAAAAGAACAGAATGATTCATGGAATGTACAGAATTTTGCAGTTGTCTAGTTATTTAATCTAGTTATCCAAACACTAGGGTCTGGATCTAACACGGTCAGAGGGATTTTTCTGAACCAGAAGTTTTGTGTAATGACACTAAAAAATATTTTACGGTCTGCATAACATATAATAGGACCCCAATCATCACTGTATTATGTTAAACTATTTAATGCTAAATACAGAAATTAAATATCCAAAGACAGAGTTATGAAAGCAGTTTATTACAGTCTATTATTTTTAGCTTTTAGAAGATAACCCATTTTTCTTATGGCATCAGATATAGTTAGGCTTACAAGATGTCTTGCTTTGACTGGGGCTGTCTTGGTTTAATAAAGTGGTCCCTATTCCCTATCCAGGTTTAATTTTCCCCCCAATTATTTGACAAAATTTTAGATTAAGTGCCAAATATACTAAAAGTAAAATTAGTGCAGGCTCAATTAAAATGCCGATTTGGCAGCTAAAATCCCATAATTCTCACTGTTGCCAATCTAAACATTTTGCATCTTTTTCTTTTTCATTAGATCTATATATTTTTATAATGTTGTCTAGATGTTTCCTCTCAAAATTTAGAGCATGAGAACAAATATAGATGTCTTATTTTTTCATCCACTTAATTTTTTCACAGAATTTTAAATAGCATGTAGCTTACAAGATCTGTATAATTTTATTTCATTTTATGCATACTTGTTTCGATTAGAGTTGATAACAATCGTACTTATACTGACCACATCGTCATTGCGGCATGTTCAGTTCAAATTGAAAGATGGCATTTGCACTTATTTTGTACTATAAAATTAATTTAATCCTCAAAATGCCAGAAAAGAAACTGTGTGTTTATTAATGAAATACGATATGTTTTTGAAAAAAATTTTGTTTTAAAATTGACTAAGTGAAATGTTAACTGTGCTCTTTAGAATTTTCAGTTGCTTATCATAGGTGTCCGGACATTACAAAACACTCGAAACAAGCAAAACCAACTGGCCATATTGAAAAACATTTCATTGCCCAATCTTGTCCAAATAATAAAGTACATTTTCAGCAAACCAGGCACCTTGGCATCTGTTGAAATAATAATCTCGATAATGAATATCACATTATCTGGAGAAAGAGGCAGAAGGGTTGAATCTACCGTAAAAAGTTTACTATACTGCAAAATTAACAGTGAACTAAGTTACAGTGAATTTTTTAATGCCATTAAAATAACAAACAACTGCCATAGAAGTTTACACTAGTGATTAATATTATTAATTTCTTAATAAGGTAAGTTCAGTTACTAAGAAAAAAATTTAATTCGTTGTTTTTTAATGACAATTTATTTAACCTTTTAAGTCACAAGTACATATCCTAGTAGACATTTTTTATCTGCTGTATTTTCACAAAATTCTTTCAATTTCCGAAAAAAAAAAGTGAAACAAAATTCAGAATACTGTATACCATATCGCCCCCTTTTCTAATTAATTTTATCATATGAAAAATCAAGGAAGAAAAAGCATGAGTAATCTTAATTTCCAAAGGATGTGGTTACTGTGAGAACATGCAAATGAAAAGTACTTGTAATTATCACAGCATTATTTAAAAAAAACCTGCTTTCCAACAAGAATACATAGAATTATTAACATCACAATAACTGATGGTAACTAATATCTGACATTAATGCTCTGTTACCTAGTAAAGGTTCCAAAGGCCACCTCACATAAATGAGTCTCAACCACAGTTCCCGTGAGAGACATCAGAGGAACTATGGTGAAGAGAGGTGAACAAAAGACCCGAATTTTGAAAGCTCAAGCACATGGGCAGTAGATAAGG